>ML777530.1:2465982-2481787 GCA_009831015.1 Picea engelmannii | reverse complement strand
ATATATATATATATATATATATATATATATATTAAGAAACTTGTATTGGTTCTTACATACTAGTCAAAACTAATACTCTACATGAACAATGTTGGACACACCTTATTGAAAGAGACTACTATTTTTTTCATTTGTTTCTTTCACATTTTTTTCATTTTGTCTCATAAAGAGTCATGTTAAAGATGACGACATTAGTGGGAAAAAACTTAACGAAGAGAGCTTAGAAACCAACACAATCCAAACAAGGGTAATCATTAGATCATTCCCTCTTTTTTGTTTCTAGGGATTCTCTTTTCCTCTTGGGTTCATGTGTTTATTAGTAGCCAAGTTCTCAACATCGGAAACCATCAATAGATAGGGTCATTGCAAGAAGATAAAGGTACGATAAGTGCAACCTTATATTTATTATTCTTGCCTACTATGTTAAATTATTTATCTAATAGTTTCTTATCATTGTTTTGATGTTTTCATTTACAAAGACATGTTTGTCTAGACAATAAATTCAATAAGAGAGTATAATGGAGATGACAATGAGAGTTCAATAGAAAACCATGATAGCTAGAACATACCTTGGCTTAGTAGCATGTAAGGTTGGTATGTTTAACAATGTGTGGTTATATATCGATCTTGAGGATTATGGTCATGTTGATAGGGTCTACAAATAGATGTCAATGTAGGGGCATGACAAGTTTCTTTCAAATTTTCATAGTTGGATTCTAGAGGATTATGAAACTAAGACAAAAGAGGTTTTCGAGATAGAATACTCAATGTAACCTTTGTTTTTGTTGCATCATATATGAATGCCATTGGTTAAAAAATGATTTTAATGTAGTGAGTTGTGTTCACTAGGTTTGAGTGACTTCTTTCTTTCAATTTTTGTGTTTTCTTTCTTTTATGTTTTTCTTTATCCTCTTAAGTTTGCATTTTGATTAGGATTTCCTATAAGGATTGCATTCAAATTTCCAAGAAAATGGTGACAATGCAAAGTGTTATGGGGCAAGGATAGTTTCCTTTTAGAGTGGATGGCCACCTTTATTTAGTCTCAAAGTCTCATTATTTGTTATTGCAAGGGAAACTAATGTAGTATATGGTTTTCTCTGTTTTCTTTTTGACTCTTTTTGACTCAAAACTTTTATTATGTTCCTTAATTTTTCATAAACTTAAACTCGATTGTGGTTATGTTTAATATAAAACATTTTTTTAGTGACATGATCCAATCAAGCATTTAAATTGTATTATTCCCTATATCTATTTAAAATTTTGAGTAAGCCCTTTGAATGTAACCATATTTTTTCATTAATTTTTTTTTAATATTTTTAATTCGTACAATATCTCTTTGATATAGTTGTACATGATATTTCAATGAATCATTTTATGATATTAAAAGTAATGTATTAAAAACATTAATGTTTTTTCTTTTCAATCTAATTTTAATCCGTATTTATGAGCAGAACGAAATGAATAACATATTGAATACAAAAAAACATTATATGGAGAGCAACAACAAATATCTAGTGTACAATAACTTCTATTGAATAAATGAAATAGGCTGAAACTGTAAAACTGTAGAACTAAAAATAACTTTCTCGAATGGTGGTATCTATCTTTGAGAAGAGATGTGGCTTCTACACACATATGTCCGAGAAGAATGATTACAATGAGGATCCAAAGGCATTTTTAACATTACTCATGAATTCCAAAACCCTAGACATAAAAAAACCTAAGTCTAGGAGACGAAACACCAAAAGTTATGTGGGCCATGATGGGTAAGTTGGTACCTCAACTTCTCGAGGTCGTAACTTTTTCATACGACCTTCGTTTTAGGCATGTGATTAGCCCGTTGGAAAGGTATTTTCAAGAACTACACATTATGCTATCAAACTTTGACTTCGTCTACAATTTGAATGTGGCAAGACAAAAAAACATTATTTAGCGCCCCAAAATGACCCTGGAAGTATAGAAATATGTACTGACATGAAAAATTCATAAATAAGCTAGTTGGATTAGGTGGAAGGCCACCAATATCCACCTGGAAGTTGTCTAGAGCTTCAGAAAAGACCACAAGTGTAGAACCTACATTTACAAAGAATTACAGAAGAATGTGCTAAATTAAAAATTGTTAAGATGATCCAGTTGGAATAGGTGGGTGGCCACCAATATCCACTTGGATCAGTCCTCCCCCATTAGGAAGCAATAGTATCCATTGCGTTGAGTTCCCCCATCAGGTGAGGAAACTTATGCTAAATTTGGCCTAGCGTGAGCCACTTGCCTTGGTGTAGGAGTTGTCATGTCTTGACAACCCGATAAACATGGATCCTCTGTCGGCTAGTGCCCTTGACCTATGTGTCCACTATATGATTAGTGGATGCATGTTCCATGCAGTCAAGGTTGAGCTATGTTGGCTTCAACTATTCTGATATCTTTGAGGTGTCCAGTAATTGTGGAAAATATGACCGAAGGAAGTCCACATTGAACATTGGGTGCAAGCCAAGGATGTGTGGAGTGTTGAGCTCAAAATCATTTCTACCCACATCCTTGGTGATAGTGTAAGTTGCATAACAAAGTGGGTGGATCATCCGATGGGGCCCTGTAAGGTGCTCTTTATGCAAATGTAACTAGACATTGTCTCCCACCTGAAACTGGTGTGGAACCCGGTGTTGATCATGGCATTGCTTGTAGTTATCATTGGATTTCTGCAAAGTATCATGGATCTATTGGAGGATGTGCTAAATCCACTCAATGAATCTGGTGGCTTTGTTGGCCTCGGACTGAACATGGGAATATTCTTCCTGTATGGTTGCAAGAGGTAGTGCAACATCAAGGGGACCCAAGAGTTGGAATCCCAGCCCCACCCTAAATGGGATATGGTCGGTGGAGCTATGGAGAGCCCTGTTGTAGTTGTGTTGAACATAGGGAAGACTCACATCCCATTTGCATGAATGTTTAGATTTATACATGCGTAGGATGTGCACAATCATCTGATTGACGACCTTTGTTTTTCCATTGGTTTGAGGATGGGAGGTAGTGCATTTATTGAGCTTTGAGTCCAACAATGACCACAGAATCAACCAAAATGCGTTGAGGAACCTGTTTTCTCGATTAGAGATGATGGTCTATGGTATCCCAAAATGGACCCACACTTGTTCGAAGAAGATCTTGGCAGTATCTGTCATTTTGATGTTGTTCTTGCAGGTTGTGAGAATGACCATCTTCGAAAACCGATCAACCACCACAAATATGCAATCATTTCCTTTCTTGGTGGATGGAAGACCAGACATGTAATCCATCAAGATGAATTCCCAAGGCCTCTAGGGAGTAGGAAGAGGGGTGTATAAGCCTTGCTTCTTGATGGTTGGCTTGGAAATGGCACAGGTAGTGCAAGATATGATATACTTGTTGACGTCCTATCAAAGTTTTGACCAATAAAAATGTTTCTGTAAAATGACCACAGTTTTATCCACGCCAAAATGTCCTGCCATCCGACTGTAGTGAGCCTCCAAAATTATATTTGCACGATTTATTAAAGGAACACGGAGATGGCCCAGATGGCATAATAGTCCATCCTGAATGTGAAAATCGGTGACAATCGCTCTTATACACAAGAGCTTATAGGTGGTGGCGAAGTCAGGATCTCCCTGATAAAATTGGTGCCACTCAGATGTCTCATGCCCACAGGAATGGATCATGGTGGTGAGTGTATACATGAGAGGTCGATTTGTGCTCTTTGTCTTATACTTGATGTTGAGATGGAACTGTTGTAGGTATGTGGACCACTTTTGATGGCGGTCATTCTGCAACTTCCCTTGTGTTTGTATGAACTACAAAGGCTTATGATCAGTGTGGATGATTGTCTCATTTCCCAGAATGTAATTTTTCCATTGATGGTAGGATTGCACAATGGAATAGATTTCCTTGTCATAGGTGGGGTATTTCTGGATGGTATCTGAGAGTGTCTCACTATGGTATGCTACTAGATGATTTTTTTGAGTGAGAACTGTGCTTACAAGATAGTCGGATGCATCAGACTCAATCTTAAATGGTTGTTGCAGATCGGGTAAGGAGAGTACTGGAGGTGAGCACAAGTGATGCTTCAGATAATCAAATGCTCGTTGTTGTGCCTTCCCCCATGTGAACGTTTCCCTGTCACCGCCCTTGGTCACTTGGCTCAAGGCCCATGCAATATGGGAGAATCCCAACATGAACCATCGATAGAAGTTGGCAAGTCCCAAGAATCTCCGAAGCTCATTTATTGTGGTTGAGGTTGGCCAATCACAAATGAAAGGGATCTTAGTTGGATCCACATGTACTCCATTCTCATCAACAATGTATCCCAAATATTGGACCTTGTTCATGCCAAAGGAGCATTTTTCCAAGTTGGCATGTAGCTTGTGCTGTCGTAGAGTGCTCAAAACCTGTTGAACATGATGAATCTAATCCTCCCAAGTTTTGTTGAAGATGAGGATGTCATCCTGATATACCACCACAAACGAGTTGGTGAAGGGTCTCAATACATCATCCATCAACCTCATGAAAGTGGTTTGTGCATTTCTTAAGCCAAATGGCATGACCAACCATTCGAAGAGACCTTCTTTAGATTTGAAATTTGTCTTCCACACATAAGTTAGTTCGATGGGAATCTGGTGGTAGCTAGAATTTAGGTAAATAATGTTGAATAACTTTTCTCCCATGAGTTGGTCAAGAAGGTCATCAATTCTGGGAATTGGGTACCAGTTCCTGACTATGATTTTGTTTAATGCTCTATAATCAATTCAGAGCTGCGAAGTCTTGTCTTTCTTCTATACCAGTACAATTGGGCTTCCACAAGAGGAGGATTTGGGTGTGATGTGCCCATTTTGAAGCAACTCTTGGATATGATGCTTGATTTCTTCATTTTCCATCAATGAGCTACGATAGACTGGTCCATTCAGTAGAGGTGCACCAGGGGTTAGATTAATTATATTCTTGACTTGGAAGTTCCTCGATACCTCGGTGGGTGAGGAGAAGATGTATTTTTACTCTTCCACGATCCCATCCACTTTCTCTTTCTTCAAAGAGAGGCTCTGTGTAGAGGCCACGGATGTGGTAGTGACCTTCTTCTTACTATGAGCATAGATCACAAAGAAGATGAACTTCCAGGTTTGTGAAATAACCTTAATGCATTGTTTAATAGAGATTAAAGAAATAGCAGTAGGCAACACTACCTATGGTATCATGTACAATTGTCTACCCAAAGTAATAATAACACTGCAGGGCCTAGACTCATACACAACATGTCGCTTCCACAAATATGGTTTTCCTAAACGAACATCACAAACTTCAAGGGGAGGAATATCACATAATACATCGTCTTTGAAGAGCTTGATGTCGTAGGGAAGACGACACTTTTGGCTGATGCAGAGATATCTTCCTTGGAGAATCCAATTGATGGTGTGGGGATGCAAGTGCAATGTCATCAGAAGTTCCAACTGCTTGACGACCTCTGTTGATATCAGGTTCTTATGAATGTTGATATCAACAATGAAATGAAGTGGGTCCCCCTTTACCCACATATGTGAGTGAATGATCTGGTTCCCTTCCTATGGTTCTTCTGGTTTGCTTGGATGGAATTTGGTGGTAACGACAGTGGCGCTGGGTTTGACATTCATAATCTGATTCCCTCCTTTTGGATTTGATTCAGAGTCAAAATCTTCCTCTAACTCGAAAGATTTCAACTCTTCCACCAGTGACTTCTTGGAGCAACATTCTTTGGTGTTGTTCCAAGGGATTTTATTGTATTCACACCACTTTCACGTCTCCTTCTTCGAATTCTCATTACCCTTCATGTGTTGCATCTTGGACTGGTTGTCCTGAGATTGGACATCTTTTCTATCTCCCTTGTTTTGTGGGTTGGGGCTGCCTTTTCCCTGCTTTGGATGTGAAGAGTTTTCAGATCCAAAATCTCTCATCCTCTACTTAAATTTTTTCTCGATCTTGATAGCATATCTATAAGCTGCACCTAATGATGTGATGTCCAAAAAATCCATTTTTGTTTGAATGTATATATGAAGATAACTACGGTATTTGAGAACTAGATGACATTCAGTGTCTTGGATACCTAATTTGGTGTGTAAGGTGTGGAAAATATTGGTTAAATCTGGTACTTTCTGATCCCTTTTCTTATGCAGCATGGTCCATCTTGTGTACTGGTGCTCGTAGCTTCCAACAGTGTAGTATTGTTCTTTAATGGCATACTTGAAGGAATCCCATGTAGGGGAAAACAAAAATATTGCATATTCCTCTATGGCCATTTACTCAGAGTAAGTATCCCACCACTCCTTAACATGGGGGACAACCTTGAGGAGTGCAAAAGTAATATTTTCCCTGTCCAAAAAATTATGGACCAAAAAGTAACCTTCAATCAGATTCAACCATTTATGTACAACATCCACATATATCAGTCCTTGAGTAATGGAATATCAAAATTTACTTGTACCTTGAAGGGGGTTTCATGGCCGCTTGATGAATATGCGTCTCCTGTGGGAAGCCGACGAAGGATTTGTGCAAAGTTGTCCATCATTTCGTTCTTTTTTCATGCAAGGGCTTCTTAGAGAAACATTTTAAAAGGATCTCCTGCTCCATCATCTTTCTTCTCATCCCTCATGGTTTTTTGTCAGGCTCTTCACGACCGATATTGCAAAGGTTCGACTAGTTCGTGTCCCAACTTCTTGTACCCATATCTTGTCGGGGAAATGCACAAAGAAAAATAAATGAAGAGTAGACCGCTCTAATACCACTGATCTAGATTTATGAGCAGAAAAAAGTGAATAAAAGGATGAACACAAAAAAAAAGAGATATGAAGAAAAACAACAGAGATCCAGTGAACAATAACTTCTATTGAATAAATGAAATAGGATGAAATTGTAAAACAACAAAACTGAAAACAACTTGCTCGAATGGTAGTAGCTATCTTTGAGAAGAGATGTGGCTGCTATGTGCATCCATCTGAGAGGAATTATTATAATGAAGCTCCATAGGCATTTTTAACATTACTCATGAATTCCAAAACCCTAGACATCCAAAAAACTAACCCTAGGAGATGAAACTCCAAAAGTTATGTGGGCTTCGATGGGTAAGTTAGTACCTCAACTTCCCAGGGTCGTAAATTTTGCATACGACCTCCATTTTAGGTGCATGATAGCTCGTTGGAAAGGACTTTTTGAGAACTACACATTATGTCATCAAAATTTGACTTCATCTACATTTTGATTGTGTCAAGCCAAAAAATCATTGTTTAGGGACCCAAAATGACCCTGGAAGCACAAAGAGATGTATTGACATGAAAACTTCCAAAATAATCTAGTTGGATTAGGTGGGCAGCCACCAATCTCCACCTAGAAGATGTGTAGGGCTTCAGACAACCCCATAATTGTATAACCTACAATTACAAATAATTATAGAAGAACATGTTGAATTAAAAATTGTAAAGAGGAGCCAGTTGGAATAGGTGGGTGGCCACCAATATCCACCTGGATCAAATTTTTAAATAAATTATTTTTAATTTATTAGTGTTTTTTTTAAATAGAAATATAAGTTAGGATTTGTTATTAATTTAATTTTAATTTTAATTATGGTATAAGTCCATTAGTGAACCTTGTAATGATTGAAAAAAATATTCTTCATTGTACATTAAAAAGAAATAATTGAAACAAATTTGACATGACGCCTTGGTATCTCTTCTAACAATCAAGAAGAATCTTATGCCTTATTATAAGGCCTGAGGATAGCCAATGACTATTGAATCTAGTCATTGATAATGGTGGTACATTCAAAGGCTATCATAAGTTGGATGGTATTGAACACCACCCTAGTTGATAACTTGTTAGTATTAGTGATATCTCAAGAGAAATAGGAGGCTAACAAATTCAACACTGGAAAGTACTATCGTGTATTTCAAGAGAACAACCACCAAGCGGATGGGTTCAACAACATAGCCACGTCTCAAAAAGTGGGGGTCATCGACATCAATGGTATCATTAATAATTAACCCATCCCATAATATTTTTAATAGAAAAATACATGTATCAAGAGATTAAAGCTTCACATTGCACATCACATCAGAATGCAGTTGTATGGTAGGGAGATTTATGATATGAGACTCAAGCTTCCCCATCACGTGCTCATGTCCTTGGCTTCACACATATTTGAACTCACAACATGAAATTACATCCATCAAGGTGGAATTAGGGATCAATGGATTGGGAAATGAGGTGGAAAGCATGGTCTTCAGGTTTACGTGGTAGTTTGTTAAGTCTCTTTATTTTTCTAGTTAAGGTTGTGTTTTCATGGGTGTTCTTTATTTTAGTTAGGTCTACAAGTGAGTCTCCTTTTTTAAACCATTCCATTTCAGGGAGGATCATATTTTATTGGATTAGTTCAAGATTTTGTCTTGATGTACTGGTCCACACATTCGACTCTCCTCCAAGTGGAATTCAACTTCTTCTATTTGGTCTCTCATCAAATTTGGAAGTATTTTTTTGTTGGGTTGGTGCACAAACAACAAAGAGCTACGAAAGAAGCAATATTGGGATTTTTTAGGATTGCAAGAACAATAAGGGAATTGGTTGCCATGTAGCACTTAAAACCTAAAAGTGATTTGGTGTGCTGGCTACAACAAAGATTCGATGGATTATCAAAATAGCTTCACAAAATAAAGCATGTCCTTAGGAATCATGAGGAATGCATACAATGAAGTTCAAGCCTTCCATATTCATAGTCACTACAAAAGTGCATGATAATGAACACCAGACCACTTCTTATAGAAGCAATCATAGGGAATCTTGTTCAATAGAAGCATTAGATAGTTTTCCTTGCAACATAATGTAACTTGCTCAGAGAAAAGGTTTTAAAATTTAGTAAGGGAGATCAATTTGGGGATTCTAACCAAAGGTAGTCATTAAATTCAAACCGTGAAGAGTTGAAGGAAGAAGAAACATTGCACCAAGTTACTAAAGACATGGAAATAGTAAAGCAGAACCCTGACCCATTAAATCTAGGCCTAAATGAAGCAATTAGTAAACATGTTTTATGTTTTACAAAGTTATCGAAATCCTAAATATATTATAAAATCTATAGCATGAATAAATACTAGGAAATGACCCATTAAATCTAGGCCTAAATGAAGCAATTAGTAAACATGTTTTATGTTTTACAAAGTTATCGAAATCCTAAATATATTATAAAATCTATAGCATGAATAAATACTAGGAAATTTTTCTTAAAGATCTTGATAAGCTTTGTAAAATGCATGTAATTGGTATTGTTTTCTCTTTCTGTTTAAAAACTTTGGAACAAAACTTTGATGTAAGTGTGTTATTCACTATGCTATAATTTTTTTAATATAATTTTCCTCAAATATAGTTTTAAAAAACAACAACAACCACTTAATAGTTAGATTAAAATGCAACATAGTAGCTCCACTAAAATAGATAAATATGAAATATGAAATAAATTAACGATAATGGAAATAAAGTAACATAGTCAAATAAATGAAAATTTTACATGCTTAATTATATTAAAACTATATTAATATATATATATATATATATATTTTTTAATTAATCATAAATATATAATGTCTTGCAAAGTCTAAAATTATTCTAATAGATTTAAGTTTATTTTGTAAGATAGATAATTTAAAAATACATCATCCACGTACAAATTTAAACAATGTAAAATGTTTGATGTAATTTACATAGAAGTATATGTTAAATAAGGTTAAGATCTTTAAAAAATAAAAGTTTGTGGTCGTTTTATCATAAATTTATTTTGAACGGGTTCATTGAATTAGTCAATCCTCTCTTTTGTTTGTTTACAAACCCTTTAACTAACATGTCGAGAACAATGAATGTTTAGGTAGTAAAGGACAGTCCAAGTATTCAAAATTGACGATCATTTACTACTTGCAATAGTTTAATAGTTTATTTGTAAGAGTGAAATTGAACTTAAATTGAGTTGAATTGTGATTTTTGGGTGCCTTTTTGGTTGAGCCTGACACTAGTAGTCATTGTAATTTTGAGTCAAAACTGATAATATTGAGTTAAAACTTATTGAAATCAAATTCAAACCATTGTAATACTTTGGGAGACATTTTCGGTGGTAACTGACATCCTCAAAAGAAAGCAAATTCAAGGGAGTGTGACAAGTTCAAGCAAGTGAATTTAAGTAAGAAAATTTCAAGTGAGAACATTCAAGCAAGCAAGCATAAGTGAAATGGGTAAAGGAGGAAAGTGTTTACAAAATGCCTCTCAAGAAATCATGGAGTTGTGTTGGTTTATTATTCTACTTTATCAGTTATCTAATCCGATTTTACCTTACTGTCATAGGTTGACCCAGGTTCAGATGTAACAAGCTCCCAACAAAATCCCTCTAAAACTATCGACCCTCTTGGTAAATCAGAAGGAAACACAACACACAGGATGTACTGCGCAGTCTCACCCGAGATAGTTCTATGGGTGGCTACAATACTCAGGTGCTTGCTGCCTAGGAATGAGTGGAGATCTGTGGTTGTACTTTGTGATCTTTATTTATTTAGTCTAACCTCTTGATTACACAATCATTCTTATTCATGCATGTGGAGTATCATATCTAACCAGTTCCTTCATTCATTCATCTAACATTTAATTCTTAACAACAATAAATATGCATACATTCAATCACATAACGCAAGCTTTACCGTGGTTCACCCCCTCCTGGGCTACGTCCACAAAGATATTCTCTCAATATATTTATTATGTCTCAACAATATATCACGCTGTGCGTGTTTATAGTCTTGGATCTTACAATATCAACAGGCTTCTTGATCTCTATGAGGCTGACTAGATCGCATTAGGATCCTCATCCTGCGATCTAACCCTTGGGATCGAGTTGTTGAATTCTTCTCTAGCTCATCAGCTTACAAAATGTTGCAGTTCTTACAAACCTTACAACTTATGGAATCTCTCTACCTCCTAGGTACAACTAATCTCTCTTTTGTATCTATCTAACCCACATACCCATTAGGTCCTCTTTTCCTCCTAGCTCTCTCCTCTAGACCTCTGAAGTACTACTTATATATATTCTTGGCTCATTAGCCATTTCATTGTATTGAAAAAACCCTAACCCTAATGTAGTTAGGTATCCCTTGCATGTGTGCCTCACACGCTTCCCCCACATGTGTTGCTTTTTCTTCTAGCTGTCCTTTCTTCTATTCGTGCTTCTCTCCCCAAAAATAGCCTTTTTCCCAGAATGGGTTTGTGTCCAACAAGTTGCAAGAGTACAACCATGAATTATAGGATCAAATTGATATGAAATATAAATTGATTGAAACACTTGAGTGGAAGTGTTAGCACAAGAATTTGCACTAGAAAATTTGGTTATTTTTGCGATGGTGCTACATAATCGTCTATGTAGAATGGTCTGAGATTTTGCTACCTTATATGCTACGAAAAGTCCTAAGATGAACTTAATGGTGGCACTACAAATTCCACATGAATGTGTCACAGTGGTGCTACCAAATCCACATAGCTGAATTCAGGATGGACGCTACATAATTGCACACATGATCGACGCTATGAAATGTGCAGAGTTATTTTGCAAGGACGCTTTTGCCAGTTTTGAGTGACTAACTTAAAAATCGGATTATGAACAAATGGGAAGGTATTTTTGAAAACTAGAGGATTTTTTTGTTCATCACATACCAAATAACAAAAACCTCTCTCAGTGTTTCAAAATGTTTTATGGTTAGAGAGATATTATACATAGAAGCGGCGCTACAAAATGTGCAGAAATTGTCTTACAACGACGCTACAAAATTTCCTATAGCGGTTACGGTTTGGATATTCTCCTTGTTGGGAGGTTTCCACATGTCAAGGAGGATTCAAATGGTTTCTCAAGGATCAGTTAGATGTCAAGGGACACCTACACCTAAGTTTTATCTCCATCAAAGGCCTCTTGCAGTGAGGTGGAAACAATTTATTAATGAATTCCAACAAATTTTTGAAAATTAGCACTATGTTGGATTTTTGTCTCTTTGATTGTTACCACCTATCTCGAAGGATTAGAATCCAATGGAGGAGATGAGATTCGACCTCCTAAGGATATTTGGATGTTATTTTCTATTAAAGGAAGGAGAGATCTCTTAGAGAAGGGTTGGATTCAAGAGCCAAGAGAGGAGAGAGCTGGAGGAGCAGTTTTAGTTGCTCATTTGTAAGCCTGAGGGCCTGTTTGTAATGACATTTTTTGCCATTAAGGATTCATGAGAAATGTTATTAGATTGTCTTCTTTGTTTTCCCACTTCTTTGTTATCTTCTTGCTTGAACATATTGCAGATTTTGAGGATCATATCTTCCATTGATTGATGGATTCATGAACAACAAAGGATCTGTTGTAGCTTTCCCATTAAATCATTGTTCATTGTTTAATACAATATTTATCTATTTTAGAAAGGATTTATGTATAATGGATATTCTTCCTTTTTTCATATTCACCATGATTCTAATCATCATTATATATCTCTTTGTTTGATATACAGTTTGATTTCCTTTGATATGTAGGATGTTATGACTCCATGCTCAATGGAATGCCTCTGCAAACATTTTGATGCCCTCTCGATTTCTTTCCTAGTCTTGTTGATCCACCTACTCAAACCATTTAATTCATTTATATTTTGATGTGTACTGGGATTTCACTTACAACAGTCTAAGTGTGTCTCACAGTGCTAACAGGAAGTTAATTCAAAACAAAAACATAATCGATCACATGGTTGATACAATACAATCAAGAAATTATCTTCGAGATGAAATAGAAATGAAGGATCAATTTATTGATGCACTTTAGATAAAGTTAAGAGAAAATCAGAATCAAATTGATGATGTGAATAATGCAACATCTACAAAAAATCAAAAAGTTGATGTAAGTTGTGACACATGGGATCTAATAGAGAGGATTGATGCAACATGTGCTATATAGGATCTTATCCAAATGGTTGATGTAGAATGTGATACAAACGAGTTCATAAAACAAGTTGATGCAACTTGTGACACACAAGACATAATGCAGATGCTTGGTGCTACTTGTGATACAAAAAAATTAATAGCTTATGCAAAAGACACAGAATATATGGAATCTTCCAACTATGAATCCCAAAAAGACGCATAGAATGATAGAAAGAACAAAAGAAAATATGAACAAGTAAAATAACAAAGTCAAAATGATCTTTCCAAGATGTTTTTCAGACCCGGGGAAGAATTATCATTCAACAAAGATCGACATAGCATAGGATATGAAAAAATCAAGAACTTTCATATCCCATGTTACTCTAAAACAATTCAATTTGTGCGTGTAGGATTTCGTGAAGAAGTGAAGAATATTACTAATAAATGCCATCATTGTCATAGAGTTGGTCACTTGGAGTCATAGTTTTTTGATCTCCATCCTTGTCTTCATTGTTTGAAGACAAATCACCTCTCAAAAAAATGCCATAAGAAGTAAAAGGTTAAACAAACAATTAATTATGGATGGATAACTTCATGGAAATGAAATCAACAAGTAAAGAAATTCCATTAAACTTACTATCCAGTCAAGACAGATGTAACACCATGGCTACATGGAGAAATGGAAACAATCAAAAGCTTTCAAGCAACTATTCTTGATTATTTTCGTGATGATCCAGATCCAATTCTATATGTTCTTTCAAAGTGGTCCCCTTATGGTGTAGCTTTTAAGCATAGTCTTCACGGGATGAGATAACATGTGGTTGCTTCCACATGCCCACTTTGCATTGTATACAAATGGAATAAGTATGGTACTCTCTTGAGCTTAGAGGGGGGAGTACAATGATATAACTCTTATGCACCTTAAGGGGGGGGGGGGAGTTCAAAAATCCAGTGAATATGGTTTGTGAAACCACTTGTGGTATCTTATTTAAGCTAAAAAACGGGGGAATTGATGATGAAATTTAAGATGGTTGTCACACCGAACATTTCGACAACAACATATGCCAGATGGGAATAAAATTTTCCACATGGGAACTGCAGACTGTAGATGACAGACTTTGGCATAATTATAGTTCAATGAATTGCAACTGAATCATACACATGGATGCTAATTTTGAGAGAAATGTGGACATTTAGTTCACCTAGATGGTCATTAGACCTAGCAGAGGACAACATGATCCTTCTACATTGCCGCTTGGCATTGGTTGAGTTGTTAATCATTTTCATGAATGTGTCATACTTATAGATGATTAAATTATATTTGTTCTCTCTCTTCGTATTATGGTTCACATCAGTTAACAAATTAAAAGAATTTTATCTCACATGATTACACAATGAGATTTCCAGAGTTTTTGACATCCAAATTTGGTGGTTTTTCAGGCAGTTCTTCATTGAGGCTCATTTCAGGAGTTTCAACATGAAGACTTGGAGATGATACCAGTTTATCCTGCTTTGCTGGTATTATTGTTTAGACTTATGATTGAGGGGGGGAATGTTAGCCTATTTCTCATATACAATCATTAACTCCTAGTATACCACCTTTATGTATTTCACATAAATAGGATATAGTTGTTATCCTAAGTGTGTTTCTAGATTCCTACTTTTTCTCCTCCTACTTTATCTCTTGATGAGGTGTCGAGGTGAGAGAAAATGAGGTGGTTTCATTATTGTATTATATATTGTATCATTAAAATGAATACATGTACGTGATATGGCTTTATGCATTTTCTACCACTTCTTGTGTCCCTTGTCTTGTTTGATCTTGTCCTAATATTGTTCTCTCAATTTTTTCAAGCCACCCTAAAAGAATTTACCTTTATATATTGATTTAGGTTTTCTCTTATTTGTGGTTTTATAATATGAACTATGCTTTTATCTTTATTGAATGTGAAATTTGTTACAATATAATGGATGTGCTCGTTTAACTGTAGACAATATCACTATTGTCACCCAACCATAGGTTGAAGCCACCCCCGAGCACCTTAACCTTGACAGAGAATCATTCTGAAAGAAAACCCTAGGCTAGATATTCAAACAAGATAACGCATCTCTCTCCAAGGACAGCGCATCAAGCAAGAATAAACAAAAATGATGAGAAAGTCCAAACCCAGAGAAGATTGAGACTATAGACTGGCGGCAACAACTTCTCCAAAACTTGCGCACAAACTTCCCAATTGCAGTGCACACAAGTGTGTTATTGCAGTTCTGAGTATGCCTGCCAGAATGAAGACTGTCTTCCTGTATTTATATTAAAAATGGAAAAATTCTTGGGCTGACTTCTCATTCTAGGTGTCTATTTACTTAGTATATAATATTTCCTCTAGCCGAATTCTTCTCTTGGAGGCTAATAACCTAATACAAATTATCCTCTTGAGTCGACTTCTCTTCTAGGGTTATTAGCCAACTAATTAGGGTTTCGTCTTTCTTCCCAGAATATTCTATTCTCACCAGGTTTACACGTGGAGGTAAATACCTCAAGCAAACTACCATAATATCAACACTCCCTCCTAGTATTTGAAGGTAATGGTCTTGAGCACAAACATACCATTCACCCGGTAGCATCAACATAGTCATATAGACTATCTCATGACTATATCATGAGTACCATCAGTGTCATTAGTTGCATCTGTTGGATCATGTTGTCATTGATGCCAATGGTTTGATTGATTGATGTCAAGTGATTTATTGATTTCAAAGGATTGATTGATTGATGATTTATGTAATATAATATGTATTGTCCTTGATGAGAATGCATAGATGAAGATGGATCAATGAGTTGTCATTGATAGATGAT
>ML777530.1:2436348-2461274 GCA_009831015.1 Picea engelmannii | reverse complement strand
TGTTGCTGATAAACCCCAAGGATTGTAGTCCGTAATAAAAAGAAAATTGTACATACATCTTGTGTTCTTTGTGTTCATTGTGGTGATGACTTGTTGATGATATATTGATGATATATGTTGATGATATGTGCTCACATCTAACTAGTTATAAATGAAAACAATGGGTAATGAGTAAATGTTGAATGCTAATTGATGAGTTTTTGTGCAAGAGGGAAGTTTTGGGAAAAAGAGTCCCACACTCATTCACCCCCCCCTCTAAGTGTGGTAGGTGTGTCCAACAACATCATCTCTCGAAACCATACTCCATCTAAGTAATTAGACATGATGTTGGATAAGTCACTCACTCCATAGAGTGACACAAGATCCTTTCTTCTAATCCAGACATGTGTGCTAGAAGAATAAATGTGTTGAACCATTTTTCGTCAGGGAATTCTCTATCCATCTAGTTGATAATAATTTCCAACACTATTGATAGTCTTCAAGGCAATCAGAACAATGTCATTCAATAGAACAAACCTGTGTCTATTCATAGTAGTACACAACTACAATCCAGTGGTACACTGCCACACCAAGTAGCACACAGATACTTGATCGGTGACATATAGTCACAATCAGTGGAACACATCCACTACAGTATTATACATCTATTGTCTAGAGACAGACAATCTCCATAACAATTATATCATCAACCTGCATAGAAAAACAATATTATGATATATAAACTTAATCATTTTGGCCATTCTTCGCCTCACATATATGAGATATGGAAGAGCATATTCCCTAAGAAAGTAAAACATCAACGATGAGCTATTTGGACTATTCTTCTCAAGCAAGGAAGAATAACTATCTCGATTTCTGAGCATGGACCATTCACCTATCTGGGCCATTCCTCTGACACTAAACAAAGTGCAACCTGGAGAGAATGAGTCTGTCCTAGGGAATGGCTATCCCTGATTGTTGAACCTGGACCATTCACCTATCTGAGCCATTCCTTCGACACTAAACAAAGTGAAACCTGGAGAGAATGAATCTACCCTAGGGAATGACTGTCTAGACCATTTCCCAAGGAAATGAATATCCTGCACCAACCTCCAAAACAAACCATTCTTCGAAACTGCTCACAACTATGACCAGTCTTCTTGACCAGACCACTACTAAGAGTGACCGTCAAGAAGAGAGACTGTCCTAGATTATTCCCTATGTTAACCACAAGGGGAATCACTATCTATGGTACATCAACAATCCATCGAACCATTTTCATTACGAAAATGACCATTCAATCTGGACCATTTTCTGAACTGGAAAATGAATTTCCATCAGAAATCTCAAACCACTTTCCAATCTAGAAAGGAATTGCTCATCCTGAACCATTTTTAGAACTTGAAAAATGTTTGTCCATAAATCAATAACACATCAGTGCTCCCTCCCAACCTGGGAGTCATCTCTTCCTTTTTCAATATGGAAGTTGTCTCCACGAGCTCTATCTTGAGTACACAAACTCTTTCATCTTGGACAGAGGCTTCACCTAAATGTTTGCTTATATGCTCATCTGTGGAGATATATATTGGAGAACAACTTTCTCTTTTCTGGACTTCATCACGGAGAGTGTAATGCTAGATCTCAATGTAATTTGGTCTTTTTGGAACACTAGTATTCTCTTTAAGGCTTCATAGCGCTCTTATCAATATAGCATATCATTGTTGGATTCATCTTTTGTTTCCTTCTAGCTCATAACATCGTGGAAAGGGTCAAAATGGAACATATCCAAGTGGTACTTCTTTTGCCATCATGAGAGTTTGCCATGGATTAGCAATCCATCATCCTGAGCGTATGAGTAACCATTATGATACAATATCTTTATTATAGAAAAATTTTCACCACGCTTCTGCTGTGCATTGGAGGTTCATCACCAATTTGTCTCCTTTCATCTACATACAAAGGTTTCTTCCTCGTATACCTCAAAACCTTGAGGTTGTTCTACATACGTTCTTTGTTTAATTATTCTAGAGAACAGTCTTTACATTCATCTAATGTAAACTCCAACCCATGGATATTGTGGATGATATAATGGCTCATGTAGAGGTATGTTTGGTTTATTGGAACAAGAAATCATCAAAGTCTTCTCCCTCTATCTGGGAGAACCTCTAGTTTTGGATCTCGCAATGCTTTCGTTCATAAGTTTTCCACACACTGTTCTTCATCACAACTTTCAGTTCTTCTTCTTGATTGATTTTAGTGAGTTCATATTAGGCTGGTAGTCTTGTGATTCTCGATACAATGACTGATTGTTCTGGATTTTCCATCTCTCTTGGAATATTCATGTTCTTCCTCATGTTTTTCTTTAGCTCTTAGGTTCATGGACTTTTCCATAGATTCCATTTCCTGAAGATTCCAACTTATTTCTTTCATCATAGGATCATGGATGTGGATGGACATCCAGGGATACTTTAAGGCTTCTTTTTGAAGAAGACTTCTTCTAAAGTCAAACTGAACACATGCTTCTCTTCATGGTTGCTACCATTGATGGGAACATGGATAGATACTTCATCATCTTCAGTGGATCATATTATTTAGGATTAGCTCCCTCCTAATCCTTGCTTCATGCATGAGTTCTTGCTCATATTTTGGAATTCTATAATCAACTCCCTCCATGCTTCTGTATGCATCCTTATTGCCTTCTACAAAGTCTCACAAGTCCTTTTCCAATTTCCTCTTGATTGCTGACTTCTTTCTGTCTTTTACTTCTTCTAGGTTTCTTCAAGATTGATTCTGATTTTGGGTTATCTTGTAGTTGTTACTTATGTAATAAATTCCACATGAATTGTTACCAAGGTTTGTTGATGTACTTCATCCTTTCATGTGTATTGCCTGAGTCGTAGTCATTGTGATAGAAATCCTTATCTTGTTGTTCTTTCATAGGTATAGTTTCTCTTTGAACATATTATTTTCTAGGAAATAGATATGCAAAACATGGTATGTACAAGAACTATGAAGAGTATTGTTACCTTGTTTTAGAAGAAGAAGTATTTGTTGTCCTGCTTGGCTTTCTTTGAGGGTTCCCTTTCTTCAGCAACCAATGCTTCATGTGTTTCCTTCCTTTTCTTTAACTCAGGACAATGATTCTTGTAGAGACCATACTTTCGACAATTGAAGAATTGTATTATTGACATATCTTTCTCTTGATTTGGTTTCTTCCTGGAGCCAAGCTTCTTTTTATTCCTGAAATCCTTGAACCTTGCTGTGAAGGCTTGATAATCGTACTTATTTTGGGGTTTCTCTTTTGCACTTATTCTTGATTCTTCTTGTGCACAACAAGTCCAAAGTTATTCAAATGTAGGATACTCCTTCCTTGTGTTCATTCTTGCGACAAATGCATCCCATGTCTTGGGAAGACCATTGAGTACTATGTTTACCAATTCCTTTTCTGAAATGATATCTTCAATAGCTTGTAGTTGATCTCTTAACTGAGATATTCTTACAAAGTATGATGTTATGCTATCATCATTATTCATCTTCATGTCACGGAGCTCATTCTTCAAATTCATTACTTGTCCAATGTTTTTGACTGAGAAGAGGTTTGTTAGGGCATCATACATATTCTTATATGAGTCAAGATGGGAGATGTAGGGTATCAAGTGATTTTTTATAGATTCCAATATGATACTCATGGAATTGATGTAATTGTCTTTGAACTTCTCCATAACTGCAACATTATGCGGTTCCTTCTCTTTTCCTTCTTCAAAATCTAGTTCCATGATATTTCCTTTCATGATATCCAACACTTTATTCTTCGCAAGGATGAGGTCAATCCTTGTCTTCCATGCTCTAAAGTTAGAATCCCTATCTAACTTCTTTTCTGACTTCATAGAGTAAGTCATGGTTGCCTTGACTTGGTCAACCCTAGATTTGACCAAAAACTCAAACTTGACGTATTGGCTTGCTAAGAGTACCAGGAGATGCACTAGGTTAGGGAACACTAGTCTATTCGGAAATTAGGTCAATCCCTTCACTTAAGGTGCCTCAATGAGAGGATTAGGGTTTCCGCAACTACACCTGCTAGTAACCCTAGAGACAATGCTTTAGTAACTGCTCCTGCTAGAAACCCTAGCGACAATTCTTCAATGATCCTAGTATCCTTATGGCTATGCTCCCTTCCAGTGGTTAGACTGAATGAAAGAGGTGTGGGCCCATAACCTGTTAGAATATAATGGATGTTATCGTTTAACCGTAGAAAATATCACTATTGTCACCCAACCATAGTTCGAAGCCACCCCTGAGCACCTTAACCTTGATAGAGAATCATTCCGGAAGCAAACCCTCGACTATATAGCCAAACAAGATAGTGCACCTCTCTCCAAGGATAGCGCACCAAGAAAGAATAGCAAAACTGATCAAAAATTCCAAACCCAAAGAAGACTGAGACTATAGATTGGCGACAATAGCTTCTCCAGAACTTGCGTACAAAACTTCCCAACTGCACTGCGCACAAGTGTGCTACTGCAGTTCTAAGAATGCCTGCCAGAATGAAGATTGGCCTCCTGTATTTATACTAAAACTGGCAAACTTCCTGGGCTAACTTCTCATTCTGGGTTCCTATTTTCTTAGTATATAATATTTCCTTTAGCGGACTTCTTCTCTTGGAGGCTAATAACCTAATTCAAATTATCCTCTTGAGTCGACTTGTCTTCTAGGGTTATTAGCCAACTAATTAGGGTTTCTTCTTGCTTCCTAGAATATTCTATTCTCGTCAGGTTTACACGTGGAGGTAAATACCTCCCGCAACTACCATAATATCAACAAAATTTACCATTGTTTATAATGTTTTTAGCAATTATTGATAATAATATTTATTTAAATTTAATCAATAATAACATTTATTTAAATTTAATTAAGTAATTGTGAGTGTTGTGTCATATATATATATATATATATATATATATATATATATATATATATATATATATATATATATATATATATATATATATATATATATATATATATATATATATATATATATATATATATATATATAGTGAAATATTGAACAAATATATGTAATAGGGATAGTTATGATTTATAAATTATTTTCTATCATCGTAGTCTAAACGTTCTACGAAATGATTCTTTCCCTGCGATATTTTTCGGGGACCTTTGCCTAAAATTTGGCAAGAAATTGTTAGATCCGCATATTTGAGTGATTATTTCTATATAATCTGAGTGCCCCAAAGGTTTTTCAGCATGTTGAATCCATTTATGCATTCAGAATTGGATTTTAAACAAAACAAATAGTGATTTCATGCATATTTATGTCATCAGATTCTGACAAAAAAAGGCATTTTGTAGAACAGTTGGACAACTCCTTTTCTATCTATTCAACCTATTTGTCGACGTAAGCAGTTGAATAGTAAAGTATATTTTATTAATTTAACATTAGAATAATTATTCAATTTATTTTTAATGAGTTAAGTTTATAAGTAGATAATTTTAAGTTGGATATGAATTTTGTGAGAAGTTATAGTTTTATTTGATGGATTAGAACATCAACTATTAAAATTAGATTTTCGGTGTCTCGTCGTGACCTTAAAATTAGATTATTATTATTATTATGAAACTTTGTCTTAAGGGTTTTGGTCCATTTTAAAACAAAATTAAGTAGAAAATAATGTGGAAGTCACTTTCACTTGATTGATGGTAACTTCAACGAAGGGTTTTGGACCATTTTAAAATACGTAGACTCTAAGAATATTTTTGTAAAAATAAGCAAATTACGATGAAAATTTACACCAAGACTCATCATGTTGGTCCACTTATTAACTCACTTTGTTTTTTTTGACAATTTTTAGCTTTGAATTTTGAGAGTTACAATCTCCACAACCCATATATGGAATTCTACAAAGTGTAAATTGCAATTTAAGAATTTTGTGTGCTCTCTAAATCGATCCAAAAAGTTAAAATCCCAATAACAATAGTTTGCCACACATTAGGTGATTTTTATGCCCCTTATCAATCTCCTTGTATTACATGATAAATTATCTTACTAACCAATTTAACATGTAAAACATGTTATTATGATGCAATCTCAACAACACAAATATGTGATTCTACAAAGTGTAAATTGCAATTTAAGGTTTTTTTGTGGTCTCCACATCTACAAAAACTTTAAATCTCAATAACAATAGTTTGTTAGAAATTAGGTGATCTGAATGTCTCTTATTAAGTTCCTTGTGTTACATGATAAACTTTATTATTAACCAATTTAACATGTTTGGTTGTTTGTGTGTTTGTTTTTATAATTATGTAAAGGTGTTAAAAATATAGCATAACTCAATTGTCAATTAGTTGTGAGTACAATCATCATTGTTTCTACCCATGAATAGACATTGGCTCATCATTGTTATTCAAAGCATGTTATTACCGAGTAATTATTATACAAAATGTTGCACAAATTATTATTAAAAATACACACAACTTTAGGGGTGGAAAGCACTAATATTTGAACCTGAAGGAAAGCAGTAAACTTATTTACTTGAGGTATTGGAGATACAACAAACAATCAAGTGAAATACTTGGCCCTTTAGAAAGATATCCTAATTTAATGAAGAGTCAAAACATTAAAAATGCAATAGTAATTGGGGATTCAATGATTGTCCCTTTGGAAAGAGATCCTAATAATGAAGAGTCAAAACATTGAAAATGAAACAGTAATTGAGGATTCAATGATCATCATAAAACTCTATGGACAATAGGGATTGCAATCTAGCTAATGGAATACTTTGGAAAAAATTGAGTGTGGGCGAGGGGTATGTGTGTTTGGGATGAGGTAAGTAACAACCTCTCATAATTTTACTATCCACTTAACCTCCTTTATAAACCATTTAATATATGAATAAAAGTGGCAAAGCCACATGAACATGAACTTGAATTTGTTCATTGGGATAAGTTATTATGTTTTTCAAATGTTCCTGTGGGATTTCTCATTCATTAATACTGCCAAGACAGGATGGCATAGAGCATGTGGGTTCTTGTTTTCGATTTGAACATGCACCTAGAAATCTTTGTATTCTTTGGATGGGGGGATTGACTTTCTACCTCTTCTCATTTTCCTAGAGTGTCATTCCTATATATGGAAAACACTAGGGAACTCTTCCAAATTCATGTAATTTTCAATTCATGTCTTTTCCAAAAGTGCTTTGGACATTTGATGGTGGGGTTCAAGATTATCATAATGATTTTTGGCCTCAAGTACTATTTGCAAGTATCTCCTTCATCTCTCAGTGTCTTTTGGGTCTCTGGTGTTCTTTCACATTTTTTTGGTTTACTCCTTTAAAACTGAATTCCCTTTCTCATTCTAGAGAATAGTGAAAATTTGCTCATATTGTAGCATTAGGAGAAGGTTTCCTAACTATGCAATCAATCTAATTTTTTTTATGGGAATCTCCTTGTCCTTCATATGGGAATATCATATTGTAGCATTGGGAGCATGTTTCCTAACTATGTAATCAATCTAGAAGTTTTTATTAGAAGTTATGCATTCTATGAGCATTCTACTCTCTAAGATTTAATCTAGATACATGAACGACACAGTGACTAGTCACGAAGCTCCGACTTTAGAAATTTAGGAATATGGGAAACTGATCTGGATTTAGGAGTGGAACGAACTGATTAATAGACTAAATACAATAAACACAGAGATACAGAGAAAAACACAAATATCCAGTGAACAAAATATTGTATTGAATAAATGAAATAGGTTTAAACTCTAAAACCACAGAACTGAAACAACTTGCTCGAATGGTGGTACCTATCTTTGAGAATAGATGTTGTTGCTACATGCATCCGTTTGAGTAGAATGATTACAATGAGGCTCTAGAGGCCTTTTTAACATTACTCATAAATGAGAAAACCCTAGACATCCAAAAACGTAACCCTAGGAGATGAAACACCAAAATTTATGTGGGCCCCGATGGGTAAGTTGATACCTCAATTTCGCGGGGTCGTAAATTTTGCATAAGGCATCCGTTTTAGGTGTGTGATAGCCCGTTATAAAAGTATTTTGAGAGCTACACATTACATCGTCAAACTCTGACTATGTCTACAGTTTGACTGTGGAAAGCCAAAAAACCATTGTTTAGGGCCCCAAAATGGCCCTCGAAGTACAAAAAATTGTGTTGACATGAAAACATCTAAAATAAGCCAATTGGATTAGGTGGGAGGCCACTGGTCTACACCTGTAATATTTGTAGGGATTCAAGCAACCCTAGAAGTGTAGAAACCACAGTTACAAATAAGTACAGAAGAATGTGTTGAAATAGTTTTTTTTAAGAGGAGCCAGTTGGAATAGGTGGGTGGCCAACAATATCCAACTGGATCAATACTGCCCCCTTAGGAAGCAATGGTTTCCATTGCATTGGGTCCCCTAATATGGTGAGGAAAATTATACTGAATTTGGCCCCAGGTGAGCTACTTTCCTTGGTGTAGGAGTTTCCCTTCCTTCACAACCTAATAAAGTTGGATCCTTTGCTGGCGAGTGCCCTTGACTTGTGTGTCCACTATATAATTAGTGGATTCATGTTCCATGCAGTCAGGGTTGAGCTTTGTTGACCTGTCAGTTGTTCTGCAATCTCTGAGGTGTCCAATAATGGTGGAAAATATGGCCGAAGGAGGTCCAGATTGAACAGTGGGTGCAAGCCAATGAAGGGTGGAGTGTTGAGATCAAAAGAATTGCTACCCAAAACCTTGTTGATAGTGTAAGGCCCATAGAGAAGTGGGCATAGCTTCCGATGGGGCCATGTAAGGCATTGTTTTTGTAAATGTAACCAGACCTTGTCTCCCACATGAAACTGGTGCAATACCCGGTGTTGATCATGGAATTATTTTTTCTTAGCATTAGCTTTCTACATAATCTCATGGGCCTGTTAGCAGATGTGTTGAATTCACTCAATGAATTTGGTGGCTTTGTTGGTCTTAGACTGAAAATGGGAAGATTTTTTCTGTGTGGTTGAAAGAGGCAGTGAAACATTAATGGGACCCAAGGATTGGAATCCCAACCCCACCTAAAATGAGTTATGTTATGTGGAGCTATGGAGAGACCTGTTGTAACTTTGTTGAACATAGGGAAGACTCTCATCACATGTAAATGGATGCTTAGATATGTACATGCCCAGGATGTGCACAATCATCTGATTGACGACCTTTGTTTGGTCGTTGGTTTGGGGGTGGAAAGAAGTAGATTTAGTGAGCTTGGTGTCCAATAGTGACCAGAGACTCAACCAAAATGTGCTAAGGAAATTGTTTTCCTGGTCGGAGATGATGGTCTGTGGTATCCAAAAATGGACCCACACTTGTTCGAAGAAGAGCTTGGTAGTATCTGTTGTTGTGATGTTCTTCTTGCAGGCTATGAGGATGGCCATCTTCGAAAACCAATCAACTACCACAAATACACAATCATTTCCTTGCTTGGTGAATGGAAGGCCAAACATGTAATCCATCGAGATGGATTCCCAAGGATTCTTGGGAGTAGGAAGAGGGGTGTATAAGCCTTTCTTCTTGATGGATGATTTGGAGATGGCACAGGAAGTGCAAGATATGATATACTTGCTGACGTCATGTCAAAGTTTTGGCCAATAAATTTTTTTCTGTAGAATGACCACATTTTTCTCCACACCAAAATATCCTTCCATCGCAATGTAGTGAGCCTCACAAATCATATTTTCATGCTTGCTTGTAGGAACACAGAGATGGATTAGATGGAATAACAATATGTCCTGAATATGAAAATCCGTGACATTCACACATGTACCAAAGAGCTCATAGGTGGTGGAGAAGTCCAGATCTTTCTTATAAAGTTGGGGCTACTCAAATGCCTCATGTCCATAGGAATGGAGCATGGTGGTGAGTGTAGCCATGGGAGGTCGACTGAGGTAGTCAACAACATGATTTGTGCTCCATGTCTTATACTTTATGTTCAGATGGAACAAATGCAGGTAGGTGGACCACTTCTGATGGCAGTCATTATGCAACTTTCCTTGTGTCTGTATGAACTTCATAGGCTTGCGATAAGTGAGGATGATTGTCTCCTTTCCCAGAATGTAATGTTTCCATTGACGACAAGCCTGTACATTGGAATACATTTCCTTGTCATAGGTGGGGTATTTCTGGATAGTATTTGAGAGTGTCTCACTATGGTATGCTACCGAATGACCATGCTGAGTGAGAACTGCACCTACAACATATTCAGATACACGAGTCTCAATCTCGAACGGTTTTTACAGATCGAGAAAGGAGAGTACTAGAGATGAGCACAAGTGATGCTTTAGATCATCAAATGCTCATTGGTGTTCCTTCTCCGACGCAAAATTTTCCCTGCCACCACCTTTAGTCACTTGGCTAAGGGCCCATGCAATATGGTAGAATCCCAACATGAACCGTCGGTATAAGTTTTTCCATTCCCAAGAAGATCTGAAGCTTAGTTAGTGTGGTTGGGGCTGGTCAGTCACGAATGGCTTGGATATTAGCTAGATCAACATGTACCCCATTCTCATCAACAAAGTAACCCAAGTATTAGACCATGTTCATGCCAAAGAATCATTTTTTGAATTTGGAATATAGCTTGTGTTGTCACAGAGCGCTCAAAACATGTTGAATATGCTACATGTTCTCCTCCCAAGTTCTATTGAAGATGAGGATTTCATCCAAATATACCACCACAAAAGAGTTGGTGAAGGGTCTCAATAGATCATCCATCAACCTCATGAAAGTGGTTGGTGCATTTTTTAATCCAAAGGGAATGACCAACCATTCGAATAGACCTTCTTTCGATTTGAAAGTTGCCTTCCATACATTAGTTGGTTCGATGGGAACCTGGTGGTAGCCACACTTTAGGTCAATCTTGTTGAAGAACTTTTCCCCCTTGAATTGGTCAAGAAGGTCATTAATTCTAGGAATTGGGTATCAGTTCCTGACTGTGATTTTTTTTAATGCTCTGTTATCAATGTAGAGCCACCAAGTCTCGTCCTTCTTCTACACCAGTACAATCGAGCTTCCACAAGGGGAGGATTTGGGTATGTTGTGCCCCTTTTGAAGAAACTCTTGGATCTGATGCTTGATTTCTTCATTTTCCATCAGCACACAATGAAAAACTGGTCCATTATGCATAGGTTCACTGAGGGTTAGATCAATTGGATTCTTGACTTAGCAGTGCGTCGATACCCTGGTGGGTGAGGAGAAGATGTCTTTGTACTCTTCCATGATCTTGTCTGCTTTCTTCTGTTGCAAAGAGAGGCTCTGTTTATAGGCCACATATGTGGAGGTGACCTTATGCTTACTGTGAGCATGGATCACAAAGAATATGAACTTCTTTATCTCTGAAATGACCTTACTGCATTTCTTAGCAGAGATTAAAGAAATATCGGTAGGAGGTGTTACCTCTGGTATCCTATACAATTATCTACCCAAATAAATAATAACACTGCAGGGTCTAGACTCATACACAACATGATGCTTCCACATATATGTCTTTCCTATAAGAACATCACATAATTCAAGTGGATAAATATCACATAATACCTCGTATTTGAAAGACTTGATGTCGTAGGGCAGGCGACATCGTTGGCTAACACGAAAATATCTTCCTTGGCGAAGCCAGCCGATGGTGTAAGGTTGTGGGTATAGTTTCATCAACAGGTCCAACCACTTGACAACATTTTATGATATTGGGTTCTTCTTATTGTCGCTATCGGCAATGAAATGAAGCGGAGCCCCCTTTACCCACATATCTGAGTGAAAGAGGCGTTCCCCTTCCTCTAGTTCTTCTGGTTCGCTTGGCTAGACTTTGGTGGTAGTGATAGTGGAATTGGGTTTAACATCAATAATACGCTTCCCTCCTTATGGATTTGATTCAGAGTGAGAATCATCCTTTGACTCAGAAGCCTTCATCTCGGCCACGAGTGAATGCTTGGAGAAAAATTCTTCGGTTTTGTGCCAAGGGCTTTTATGGTATTCACACCATTTTCCCGTGTCCATTTTCGAATTCTCATTACCCTTATTGTGTTTTGTCTTGAACTGGTTTTCCTAAGAGTGTCCATCTTTTCTCTGTCCCCTTTTCTGTGGGTTGGGGTCGCCTTTTCCCTGCTTTAGTTGTGAGGAGTTTGTAGATCCAAACTCTTGCCTCTTTTGCTTAAATTTTTGCTCGATCTTGACAACATATCTATAAGTTGTACCCAATGATTCGATGTCCAAAAAATCCATTGATGTTTGAATGTATATATGTAAAAAAACATATCATTTGAGCACCAGATGTCACTCATAGTATTTAATACCCAATTTGGTGTGAAGGGTATGGAAAATATTGGTGAAATCTGCTACTGTCTGGTCCATTTCCTGACGCAGGGTGGTCCATCTATTGTATTGGTCCTCGTAGCTTCCAACAGGGTACTATTTTTATTTAGTGGTATCCTGGAAGGAATCCCATGTAGGGTCGACTGTAAATATTACAGATTCCTCTATGACCATTTTCTTAAAGTAAGTATCCCACCAGTCCTTAACATGGGGGATGGCCTTGAGGAGTGAAAAAGTAATCTTTTCCCTATCGGAAAATTTGTAGACCGTTAAATACCCTTCAAGAAGATACAACCATTTATCTACAACATCTGCATCTATCAGTCCTTCAAATAATGGAATATCAAAATTTACCTGTACCTTGAAGGGGGTTACATGGCTGCTTGATGAAGATGCTTCTCCTGTGGGCAGCCGCCGAAGGATTTGTGCAAAGTTGTCCATCATTTCGTTCCTTTGTCATGCAAGGGATTCCTTGAGCAACATTTTAAAAGGATCTCCTTCTCTATCATATTTCTTTTCACCCCCCATAATTTGTTGTCGGGCTCAGCACGACCGATCTTGAAAAGGCTCGACTAGTTCAAGTCCCAACTTCTTGTACCCAGATCTTGTCAGGGACATGCACGAAGAAAAATAAATGAAGAACACACCACTATGATACCACTGATCTAGATTTAGGAGAGAAATGAACTGATTAATATATTGAATACAATAAACACAGAGATACGAAGAACAACATAGATATCTAGTGAACAATATCTTCTATTGAATAAATGAAATAGGTTGAAACTGTAAAACTGCAGAACTGAAAAAAATTGCTCGAATGGTGGTAGCTATCTTTGAGAAGAGATGTGGCTGCTATGCACATCCATCTAAGAAGAATGATTACAATGAGGCTCCAGAGGCATTTTTAACATTACTCATGAATTCCAAAACCCTAGGCATCCAAAAACCTAACCCTAGGAGATGAAACACCAAAAGTTATGTGGGCCCCGATGGATAAGTTGGTACCTCAACTTCTCGAGGTTGTAACGTTTTCACACGACCTCCGTTTTAGGCACATGATAGCTCGTTGGAATTTTTTTTCGATAAATACATATTACACCATCAAACTCTAAATCCATCTACAGTTTGACTGTAGCAAGCCAATAAACACTGTTTAGGGCCCCAAAACGACCCTAGAAGTACATAAGGATGTGTTGACATGAAAACATCCAAACAAAGACAGTTGGATTAGGTGGGCGGTGAAGATTGTCCACCTGGAAGATGTGTAGGGCTTCAGATAGCCCTGTAAGTGTAGAACCCACAATTACAAAGAAGTAAAAAAGAACCTGTTGAACTAAAAACTGTCAAGAGGAGCCAGTTGGAATAGGTGGGTGGCCACCAATATCCACTTGGATCAGAAACCTACAAAATTGATTGGGAACAAAACTATCCAAGATATCTAAAGGAAAATCGAAGGAAAATGAACAAGATGAAAACCCAATTTGAAAAACTACAAAGGGAATTTTTTTCTTTTGGAGGTGGGGGGAGAAAAAAATAGAGAGAAACTAGAGGAAGATGGAGACATGAATAATGAACTTCAAGAAAAAATAAAGAAATTGGAACTGGAGAAAAATAATGGGTTAGAGGAGTTGAAGAAATCCACAACACCAACTATAAAAATTGGTTCTTTTGGACAAGACCAATGTAATGTCTCTTTTATAATCGCTATTTCAATTAATGCATAATGTAGATATAAATATGGCTATGGCCTAGTGATGTAATATGTGAAATGTACTTTTTGATTTTAATAAAAATAATGTGATACCAGCTATTGATAATATGGACAAAGATGGGGGATAATTGATCCACACGAGGGGGGAATTCCTGGGAGTGTCTAAGGGGGGTCCAAGGGGGAAATGGTTTGTGGGTATTAATTCAAACCCATATTTATGAATTTTACTATAATTTGGGGAAAACTTCTATTTTCATCTTGAGTGTACGAGAGACCGATCATTGAATACCTATTAGAGGGTGTGTGTGAGAGTCACATCCTATAGTTATTGGAGAGAATGGGGCTGAAATACAATCAACATTCGACAGAGTGAGTAGTCAACTTCTTGGGAAAATATAATAAATTCTTATGGGGAGAATATGATATTTTCACATTTAGTATTGGCATGAAAAACAAAGGGAGAGTAGGAAAAAGAACAATAGAGCTAGAGTAAGGAGGCTAGGAAAATTTTGGAGCATGTTGGAGCATTTTTGAAGATAAAAATTGAAGAGTGAAGTTGTTAGGAATGAAGAGTGAACTCATGAGTGAGTTGCACTGTAACAACAAGTGTTTGTTGGTAGATTTTCCAGGTAGTGAGTTCCCTTGAGTTCTAAACATAGAGATTATTGGTTACCTATGCAAGTGAGACCTTGATAAACGAATGGGATGCCCGATGGAATGAGGGTAGTGAAGGGGTACATTCATTGGGTTGGGCAAGTCAAGAGAAAGATAATTGAAGGAAATTCAGGATATTTGTAGGAGAATATCGGTGGGTTGTGACTTATTAAGATGCTTGTGGACTATGAGGGACATCTTTCTCTTTTGAATTCCTAGCCCCAGCTCATGGGCGACTTGTTATTGAGATTTGAAATGTGTAATGAACATAAATATTTAGCTAGAAATGGAAGAGAAACAATTATATAACTAGAGAAATACCAGAATAATACCAGAATAACACCATAAGAGCACTTTGATTACTGATAGAAATGTTCACTTGCCTCTTCCAGGGGGAAACCTCCAGAAGAGCAGAGCTCTATTACAATAATATCCAAGTAAAGATTTATCATACCCTCTACTTCTATTTATACTAAATCTATCTATACAAAAGAACAATCTAGAGGAAGATCCTTCTAGAAGCGGAAGCTTGTATTAGGTCTTCTTACATTTGAGTTATTCTTATTTATTGCTAGGCCTTATTAATATTGTCCTTTATTACATGGAATTATATTATTATACCTACGTGAGGGGTTAGGGAGGTTAGGTCCCTAACATGCCTTCCCCCTTGAAGAAAAACCTTGTCCTCAAGGCTTTAGATGAGGAAATTGTTGTAGAATGGTGGCCGACTCCCAGGTGGCATCTTCTGGAGGGGTATCTTTCCATTGGAATAACACCTCCTAGATGGTGTGTTGAAGGAGACAACACTCTCTCTGGGCCAAGATTGCTTGTGGTTGCAACCATATGGAGCCTTCTTCATCCAACTCAGGGAAACTAGTTTGAGTTTGTCACTTAGTTCCAGTAACCTTCTTTAAGAAGGAAACATGAAAAAAAGGATGGAGCTTCGACTAACTGGGTAGAGATAATTGACAGGCCATCGATCCCACACGCTTGGGAAATGTATAAGGACCATAAAATTTGGGCGTAAGTTTCTGACAGTGTTGAGCTTTGAGTGAAGTCTTTTTATAAGGTTGTAGTCTAATAAATACCTAGTCCCCTTCAACAAACTGGTGTTCAGAATGAGCTTGATTTGTTTTTTGCTTCATGTGATTCTAAGCCATGACCAAATTGGATTTGAGGGAACAAAGAATAGCCTCGTGGACTGTAATATTTGTGTCAACCTCTTGAAACTTCCATACCCCTGGCATATAGGAGAGAACTGATGGAGGATTTTGGCCATAGACTGCTTCAAAAGGAGTCATGCAAGTAGTTGTATGGTAATAGGTGTTGTACCACCATTAAGCTAGGGGTAACCATTGAGCCCACCTATTTTTCCGCTCAGATGCAAAACACCTCAAATATGTTTCCAAACACTTGTTGACAACTTCAGTCTGGCCATCCATCTGGGGGTGATAGGCAGTGTTGATATGCAATTGGGTGCCCTATAGCTTGAACAATTCTTTCCAAAAATTGTTGGTGAAAGTGGAGTCTCTATCAGAGACAATAGAATTAGGTATGCCATGAATCTTGAAGATATTATCCATAAAGATTTGAGCCACTTTGGCAGTTGTCAATGGGTTTTGAAGAGAAAAAAAATGAGCAAATTTGGAGATATGATCAAGGACCACCATGATGATTGACTTATTGCCCAATTTAGGTAAGACTACAATGAAGTCCATAGAAATATATTTCCAAATCGCAGGAGGAATCGGAAGCGGTTGGAGTGTTCCCGAAGCTTTGACTTTTTCTCCCTTGTTGCATTGACAAACCTCACATTCAACCATAAAGGTGTGGATGTCTTGTTTCATACCCTCCCAGAAAAAACAACATTTGACCCATTCATAGGTTTTGGTAAATCCTGAATGCCCAACTGTGGGTGAGAAATGAAGTTCATAAAGCACTATGGATTTTAGTTGGGACTGCTTGCATAAATACAAACGACCTTTGTAGCGATGCTCTTCATTATGCCAAGAGTACCCTGGAGATATTGAACCAGTCTTGAAACCATTCCTAATGAAAACTTGGAGCCAATATGGTACAATTAAGGAGAGGGAGAAAAGGGACATGTCTTATTCTTATTTTTGGGAAAGAGCATCGACCACTACATTTTCCTTTCCCTTCTTGTAAATGATCTCATAATCATAGCCAAATAGCTTGGTCACCCATTTTTGTTGTGTTGGGGATGAAATTTGTTGTTCCAGGAAATACTTGAGACTCTGATGATCAGCTTTGATTTGGAATCGTTGACCCAATAAATAAGGACGCCAAAGATCCACAACATGTAGAATAGCTAAAATTTCCTTTTCATAAATGGATTGGCCCAAATGTTGCTCTAAAATTTGTTTTCTAGTGAAGGCCAAGGGCCTTCCATCTTGCATGAGGATGACTCCAATTCCTTTCCCGGAAGCATCACATTCCAATACGAATATCTTTTTGAATTCTGGAAGTGTTAGGACAAAGGTCAAGCACACAACATATTTTAAGGCTTGGAAGGCATGATCTGCATCTGATGTCCAAGTGAAAGAATTATTTTTAAGGAGAGAAGTGAGAGGAGATGCAATATTTCCATAATTCTAAACAAACTTCGTATAATAGCCCATTAAACACAGAAAATCACACAAGCTCTTAAGAGTTTTAGGGAAAGGACAATCTTGCATAGATTCAATTTTCTTAGGATCCACTCAGACACCATCCTTACCAACAATATGACCTAGGTATTCCACTTCTGAGGAACCAAAGACACATTTATATTGTTTGAGGAAAATTTGGTGCTTAGAGAAAAGATGGAGAACTTGATTCACATGGGAGAGATGGGATGACCAAGTTTTACTATAGATGAGAATATCATCAAAGAAAAATAAGACAAAATGATGGATAAAATGATGGAAGACATGATTCATAAGACTTTGGAAAGTGGAAGGAGCATTACACAATCCAAAGAGAATTACCAAGAATTCATAATGACCCTCATGAGTGCGAAATGCAGTCTTGGGGATGTCTTATTCTTTCATATAATCTGGTGGTAGCCAAAACGTAGATCCAATTTGGTGAAGTACTAATCATCACTCAATTCATCCAAGAGGTCATCAATGACAGGAATGGGGAATTTGTCTTTGATTGTGAGTTTGTTGAGGGCACGAAAATTAGGACACATGCGCCAAGTACCTTCTATCTTGAGTTCCATGACCATTGGGGTAGAATAGGGGCTAGTACTGGGATGGATAACATCGACTTCTAGTAATTCATGAACATTTTTCTCAATTTCATTCTTCTGGGAAAATGGATGATGATAAGGATGAACATTGGGGGGAAGACTTCCCGGAATGAGAGGAATGGAATGATCATGGACGCCACAGGAAGGGGGAATTTCTTTGGGCGTGGTAAAAACAACTTGGTGGTAGGAGAGGATAGATTGGAGGTTGAAATGCATAGAAGGTGTCTCAACAACATGAATGGAGTGGATTTTGGATATAATTCACGAATGACCTTTTTTGAGGAGATTTTCCATGCGATGGGAACTGATGATCTCAGGGGAGCCTGCGATGATGCCTTGGAACTCATGTTCTTGTTCCTCCTGTTGGAATTGCATGGTTAAGTCCTTAAAATCTATGAGAATGGGGCCTAGAGTGTGTAACCATTCGACACAAAGAAAAATGTCACAACCACACATGTCTATAGAAAAAATATGGTATTTCAGGTGATACTGACCAATTTGAAGTCACACATTTTCACATCGTCCCCCACATTTCATGGAACCACCATTGGCAATCATGATTTGAAAATTATTGATGACACAGATGTAACAATTGACTGCTTGGGAAATGTGGTGATGAATAAATTTATAGGTGCTACCACTATCCATAAGGATGATGAATTTCATATTTTTGATGTAACCAATTAAATTGAGAGTCTGGGGAGCAAAGAAGCGAGTGAGGGCATTAAGTGAAATCACCAGGTCAAAATATAGTGGGTCAAAGGGTGGGGATAGGTCATATGGCGGGGGTAGTTCCTCCACAGGAAAAACAACTACATCTTTTTCAAACATATCCTTAGTCACAGCCATAAAAAGTTTGTGTTCCTTACACTTGTGCCCGGGAAAATATTTTTCGTCACAATGATAACAAATACCCTTAAGTTGACGTTCAACCATTTTAGCCCTGGTTAATTTCTAGATCTTGAGGGGAGTTGAAGGAGGAGAAAATTTGGTGGGTGTAGGGCGAGGAGGAAAGGAGGGTTTGTGGGTCTGGGAGGAGACAATTTTTTGGGCTTCCTTGGCTTCTTGAGTAGCTTCCAACCAAGCCTGGGGACGTGCCATGAGAACATGGGAACATATTTCATATTTGAGGCGACTGATATATAATTCCCTAAAGAAAGCATCTGACGTGCCCTCCGTTCAAAAATCCAAGTGCTCAAATGCAACAATATATTCTTCCATTTTCCACGACTTCTTTAACTTGGTAAATCGACCTAAATGGTGGGTGTCAGAGTCAAAGAGGTCATAAAGTTCATCCACAAACTGTGTCCAAGAACCATACCCTTGACATGCCTTTTTTCTCCATTGCCACCATTTCCATTGTTCTGGATCCAGGTATAGGACACCATAACAAAGCTTGGCTAAATCATCAGTATTGTCATGCAAAGAGAAATAATGTTCCATTTGGGTGACCCAACCTGTAGGATCTGAGCCATCAAATTTTTTCACCTCAATTCTAAGAGGGAGGAGGTATCGGGAAAATTGGGTAGTATGAGGGCCTTGGTAATGGGAAGAGTCATAGTCATCCTGATAAGATGGTTGTTTAGAAGAGAAAGGGTTCTAGGAAAATCCCAGGAAGTGTTCTTTGAGGTCTTTGATGTAGGAACATTGTTCCTGGAGGTCTTTGATGTGTGAATGTTGGTCCTTGAGGATCTCAATAGTTGAATTGATGGAGCTAATGTTGGCAGTGGGATGCTTGATGTCGTCCTTGTTTTGATGTTTGTTAGCAATCAAGGCATTGATTTCTTGGGCACATGTGGTAGTCATTTGGACAAAGGAGCAAGCAAATGGTATAGGGGAATCAAAAGGGGTCTAAAGGGGTGGGTGGGACCACAAAGAAAAAAGGGTTTCAAATGATAGGTACTACTGCGATCAAGGAGAAAAGGGGGATCCAAAGGGATAACAACCAAATAAGGGTGTGAGAGAGAGGTTGGGTCCACACAAAAAATTGTGCTAAAAATGAGAGGTATCATTGGAATTGGGGTGAAGAGAGGAACCCGATGGGATAAGTCTCAAATAAGTGTGTTGGCAGGACTACTATACTTTATTTATTTTTACTCCTGTGGAGTTATACGACAACCTAAATAATATTGCAGTGAATAAATGTGTAGCAATTTCGCAGCTAGAATGTAGGAGGCACAGTTGCACGCCAATAGATCTTGTCTGTTTTGTTTTTATTTCCATCCCAAGGGTTAGGGTATTCAAGGGTTCTATAGACCAGGGTTTTTTCTATGCAATAGCTCTTGGATATACGTGCAGGGTCCAATAGTAGTACTCGGCCCAATAGATCAGGGCACCAACTAAGGAGGCTAGACCGTGCCCTTAGATGTACTACCCGATTACCCAGGTACTAGAGAGTATATTCCCAAGTGTTGTTCTCAGTGGCCTCTAGCAGTCAGGTGTTCAATCGGTTTATGTATGGAGGGCATCAGGAAATCTAGGTCGATCCATATAAAGGTTCTTTATGATGCGCTACCACTCGAAGGGGTACCAACATGGGTTACAAGGGTGACCAACAAATGTGCACTTGAGTACCACTTGTATTTCATGTGTGTATGACTCCCTGACCGCGGTTTTATCCGTGTAACGACAAATCTTTGTAGCTTTAATATGCCAGAATACGTTTCTAACCTGCGTAAATTTAACCCACAATTTTCTTTCGAGGAAGGTGCTCTGATACCACTTGTAATATTCCATATATAAAATAGTATGCAGAAAAAAAATATTTAGCTAGAAATGGTAGAGAAACAATGATATAACCAGAACAATACAAGAATAATACCAGAATAACACTGGAAAGAGCACTTTGATTACTCATAGCAATGTTCATTTGCCTTTTCGAGGGGGCAACCTCCAGTAGAGTAGAGCTCTATTACAATAATATCCAAGACAAGATTTATCATACTCTCTACTTCTATTTATACTAAATCTAGCTATCCAAAAGAACAATCTAGAGGAAGATCCTTCTAGAAGAGGAAGCTTCTATTAGGTCTTCTTACATTTGACTTATTCTTCCTTATTGCTAGGCCTTATTAATATTGGCCTTTATTACATGGAATTATATTATTCTACGTACGTGAGGGGTTAGGGAAGTTAGGTCCCTAACAAAACAACAAGTCTATGGTTGGGTGGAACATCGTTCCCAAGTAGCTAGTTATACAAACTTGATTTTAAAGATAAATGTTTACAAACTTGATTTTAAAGATAAATGTTTATCTATTATCAGAGTTTTCTTATGAGTTTTATGGATGTGCATATTATCAGAGTTTTCTTATGAGTTTTATGGATGTGCATTTTACTGAATAAGAATGATTTTATGTGTTGTTATAAGTGATTTATTAGCTACATTCAAGTTCATTTAAAATGATGTAGATGCATTTAATTATGGGTATCATAATCTAATTAATTATGTGTATTAATTATGACTAGTAAGCTACATGAAATGAATTAACAAAGAATTTCAGATTTTGATATGTATTCAGCTTATTAATGTTCCTCAATTAAGCTAAAAAAGGTTACAACCAAGCAACAACCATGGAAGACGACACAATTGAATAGAAATTAGAATAGTTCAATACATAGACCCCTCTCTCCTATCATTAACTTTAGTGGTGGGAAGAAGTGAGTAAAAGCTTATGAACCAATAAAAAATATCCATTTTTATTATATATATATATATAAACCATGTTTAATATTTAATTGTAATATAAAAATACATTAACATGTATCTTGATATTTTTACTCTAATAGACATCCCTATATTGAAGATTTAAATCTAATTAACATGGATGAGATTTAAATCTAAACCTAATGTGAAGCGTTTTTCCTTTTTTCGTTTTGTTTTAATTCTAACCAGGTGTTTGCTTCCAGTTTGAATGGTTCGGGCATTTTGTTTGAATATGAACGTATTAAATAATATGACCAGATGTCCGCTTCCAGCTTGAATGGTTCAGGCTGGACATTCCGTGGCCTAACAGGTCTATGTATGCTTCTTCTGTCTAAGTTTGGATGAAGTGCACTAGAGTGGCATTTCCACTCCCTCCGCTTGTCGCTTTTTTCCACTCCTCGCCTGACTGTTTCACGCAATGCTTCGCTGCATAGATCCCTCCTTATCAAATTCATTCATGCACATTAAGCCAGACTGCTTGAGATTCCACATATTTAATGTATGCGGAAAAAACAATGAACAGTCGATACCTATCGACGTTCACCGGCCGCGAGTCAGGTGGCTGTTTCATAATTTAATTTTTAACTTCTATTTAGATATAGAATTAAAATTAAGAATTCTAACCATCTTCACATTCCAAACCTATGGTCAAGAAGTTTGCCTTGAGTACCATATTTTCATGATGTTAATGAAATCATGTGGTTAAGAAGTTTGAGCCTAGATTACACATCGCTAGAATATTCTTAATAATCACACAAAATAAATGGTTGTGATTTCAATCATTAACTTCCTAGCTATTATAAGAACATCCATTTATGTGTTTACTTTTTTACATTTACTTAATCATATTTAAAAATTACTTTGATAGCTAACCGATTGCCAGGTAAGTGATTAACAAAAATTAAAATATTAACACCAGATAAATAAAGTGCAACCGTTTATTTGTTAATCAACAATAAAATTTAATATATTATTTTAAAGATTTGTTTCATCTTATCAACTCGTTAACCAGCAACTAATATTTAACTGCTATGCTATTACTAAATTCAGATTACCCCTGAAAATCTAACCAAATTCAAATCCTTTTTTTTATGGTATTGAAAAGCTGTTGGAGTTAGCCTACTCCACAAGGTATTGGACCATTTTGAAAAGTGGGTATTACCAAAGCAATTTTGCCCCTGCACGGACCTCCCATGTTATATTCTATCGGATATTTTTTACTTGTCAGACTCTTTGATTGGGTGAAAACATTTTAGACGTTTGAATGACGAAAATATTACGTGCGGATAAGGTTTTAGACGTATAACACAGTACACGAAAAACAGTCAAACACAGGCCGAGTTTGATGTAAGGCGCACGCAGGGTGGCCACGTGGAAACAGAACAGGCGAGAAATAAGAATTCAATTAGTGTGTGCCGACGAGGAAATAGGTTGTCTTAGCGAGAGCCGGAAGAAACGACGGTTTGTCTACGATTTAGTCTTTATAAAACACCAATGACACTGGTAATGTGTTGTGGTAGAATATATTTGCGTGAAGGGGATGTATAGGTATTTATATAAAAGTAGGCGGCGTGCGCAGCCAGTCTTGGCCGCCGTGCACGGAAATAGGGAAAAACTGGCAAACATGGCTGAGCTGCTACAGAGGCCGGACTCTTTACATGATTGCATGACCAATATCTTCGGGTTTATGTTTGTGAACGTCAGTCATTAATTGGATTATGGGGAGCAGCGGGGGTGTTGAATCCATGGCGCCATTCATATCCAGAGGGGAAGAAAGGATATTGTACATCATGTTGTCCAGTTCAGAGCTTGCAAAACTTGATCTCTCTAATATACAGTTCTTCCTGGGCAATGTAGACTGTCCTCAGAATGGCTTGAACGACCATGACAAGGAAGTCGATCCATTATTTATTACGCGGCAGGATTCGTTCTCGTTCCCTCTGGAGACCGAAGGTGGGGCTTCTACGGCGCCTGTGCAGGTTTTCAAAAGCAAAGGCGCCATGGAGGCTGAGAAATTCATGTTGGAACAAAACAGAGCAAACAATAGTCGAGGTAAGAAAAAATCGGCGTCAGTAGAAGAGGAGAAGAAGATCAGTAAAGCCCAGGACGACTCTGCCCTGCACGATAAGCTGCGGTCTCCGCCTTTGCCCACCAAAACTACCCGGGCGGAAGAGGAGAGGGCAGAAGCCGAGGAGATCATGAGAATTAATCCCAGCATCGACCTGAAATCCTCTCATGCCTCCAAGTTCCTTATGCAACTCATGCCGTGGGAGTTCCATCCTTCCCCTTTGAGTCCCTTCACGCCCGCCGCGGTCCCTTTCAAATGGGAAGAAATCCCTGGCAAACCTAAAACTCTGCACGACGCCCACGGATTGCCGCCACAGACTAATTCGTTGCCCGTTCTCCATCCGCCGCCCCGGCTACTGATGCCTCCCCCAGCAGCCAAGAAGCTTCATGCGCCACAGTCTCAATCAAACGCTCAGCACAGCAGGTCGAGCTCAGGATCCTGCGGCGCTGAAGAGAAGAGAGTGATCTTCGTCGAGATGAAAAGACTCGAAGAGAGTCCCAGATCTTTTATATCGTCGCTGGACTACAAGCTGCCATCGCCATGGAATGGAGACGTTAAGCCGGCCTATTCGCCCTTCAGAGACCTGGGTCCGCCCGACGATGCAGTTCACAGGCTGCGAAAGAAGGCAACTTCGATAGTGATCAGCTTTTGGCGAAAGTTTAACACTAAAACCTACATGCCGAAACCTAATTCGGTTCCCCCTGTGTTGAGCCGGGAGGTCCTGATTGATCGAGAGGCCTTGTGGGTGGAGGTGAATGACAGTACTCGAACAAATCACTCTCTCGATGCAAGAATCGCAGTGGGTACAGGGGGTGTTGATGATGAGGGTTTCTCAGATAAAACGATGATGTGCTTATGGGAGACAAAGGATCTGAGACCTATTCCGGACCACGAATATTGCAAGAACGGATTGAAGCTTGTAGAGAGGAGGCCGAGGAGGAAATGGGTTATGCGAAAACTGCGACGGCCTGCACGGTTCTTTGTAAGTCTTTGTTTGATATCAGATGAATGTATTGGATCCAATAGGATTTGATGTAATGGATGTTTTTCTTTGACTGCAGAGTGCTCTCTTCAAGACTGCCTGGAGAGCAGTTTCACTGAGAAAATCGAGGCACAGAAATCGTGGAAATATCAAGCTACCATACAAATCCCTTGTTCGCTGAGCAACTACAACTGGGCTGCCCCGTTCTTG
>ML777530.1:2422807-2436298 GCA_009831015.1 Picea engelmannii | reverse complement strand
CGCTGGACTACAAGCTGCCATCGCCATGGAATGGAGACGTTAAGCCGGCCTATTCGCTCTTCAGAGACCTGGGTCCGCCCGACGATGCAGTTCACAGGCTGCGAAAGAAGGCAACTTCGATAGTGATCAGCTTTTGGCGAAAGTTTAACACTAAAACCTACATGCCGAAACCTAATTCGGTTCCCCCTGTGTCGTCCTGCGGCAGCCGGGAGGTCCTGATGAATCGAGAGGCCTTGTGGGTGGAGGTGAATGACAGTACTCGAACAAATCACTCTCTCGATGCAAGAATCTCAGTGGGTACGGGGGGTGTTGATGATGAGGGTTTCTCAGATAAAACGATGATGTGCTTATGGGAGACAAAGGATCTGAGACCTATTCCGGACCACGAATATTACAAGAACGGATTGAAGCTCGTAGAGAGGAGGCGGAGGAGGAAATGGGTTATGCGAAAACTTCGACGACCTGCACGGTTCTTTGTAAGTCTTTGTTTGATATCAGATGAATGTATTGGATCCAATAGGACTTGATGTAATGGATGTTTTCCTTTGACTGCAGAGTGCTCTCTTCAAGACTGCCTGGAGAGCAGTTTCACTGAGAAAATCGAGGCACAGAAATCGTGGAAATATCAAGCTACCATACAAATCCCTTGTTCGCTGAGCAACTACAACTGGGCTGCCCCGTTCTTGCTTCATGTACAATAACTCCATCATTCCAAAATCAACGTTGTTGCCGGCGTCTACAGGCCTGGCCGGACTTTGTTGAGATTTCTCCATTGTGATTTTTTATACCTCCCAAGGGTAAATGCTTCTGCTGATGCGAGTGCAATTTATCGAATATTTGGATGTGTTGATCGATTGGCTTCAAACTCTTCTGAAATTAAATTGTATTCAGATTCTTTGAATCTACATTTTAATCATTTAATGCCATTTAATCAAGTACACAAAGCTCCAGCCTCTCGCTGGTTCTCTTTTGTCGACCCAAAACTTTGCGAGGGATAGTATTTCGATCAGGCCTGTAATTTCAAATTTACCCTTTCTGTTAATTGAAAATTTGAGGGGGGAGTTCCGTACTCGTTCATACTTGTTGTAAATTAATAATTTCGAATTGTGAATTGTGTTGTTTTTTTAGTAGCACAGCCGCAAAGCTGTTGGTGAACATTGAAACACACATAGAGTAGAGGAAATTTAAAAGTGAATTTTAAATGTGGTAATTTCAAAGGTTAATCAGTTAAAAGTGGCAATCATATGGTGGTACATTAATTTCTTAATATGATTAGGTAAATCTTAAAAAGTAAATGAGTTAACTGATCATTCAAAAATACAAGGAAGTTATGAAGAGTAAATCGCATTCATTGATTTGAGAAGACGACTAAGAATATGCTAGCATCTTCAATTGTTAACCTTCTAGTAGAATTTTAGATTAAAAGGTGATTAATTGTGCCCATCTCCAATAGGTATAAGTCTTTTCAGCTTAATAATTTTATTCCCAATATTTTAATATTTTGAGGATACAATTTTCTATAATAAACACATTTTTTATTTATTTAATTAGTATTTTACTTTTATTTTTAGTAAAAAAAAATCATATTTTTTATATTAAAAAATAATAAAAACTTAAAAAACATTTATAATTTATAATTTCTTTAATTAATATTTAATTTGTATTTTTTATTTTTATTTTCTATAATAAAAAATAATAAAAATATAATTTATTTAATTAGTAGGTTTAAGACACATGTTCAAATCAAAAGAGGTAGAGTATGTATATCTCTTTAGACTTTATTGATAGAATAATTAGACAAAGGAGGTCTCATATACCAATTTAGAGTCTTACTTGATGACCTTAAAAATAGATTATTATTATTATTATTATTATTATTATAGTATTATTTATTCTTAAAAAAATAATATTAAACATTACATAATACATATTGAAATGAATAATACTCCAAAATCTAATTTTAGGTAAAAAAAAGAATCTCAAATACAATATCTACATTCTTCAAAAAAATTCAAATATTTCCCATAATATTCCAAATAAAAATATAAAACTAAATTATACATATTCCAAAAATATGTTGCAATGATTACAAAGTTGTCAATGGTGGTAAGTGGTTGTAGCACTGTTCCCTATAACTAACTAACATAGCACACTGTAGTGCATTCTTATAAAACCGGGTATCTGGCACACAATAATTCTCGACAAATACCTCAGTCACCATTGAGTCAAGAGTTGGCTCTCTATGGAGACTGACATTCCCAGATCAGCTTCTTACTTCTGGAAAAATTTACTAAAAGCCAAAAGATTGATCACTACTTGGCTATGTTGGCGTCCTAGCTCAAGACACACAATAGATCTCGATCATGATTGCATTCTGGGGATGAATGCTTCTGCCAGGCTCACTCCACAGCTGATCTCTCTACTGAATACTAAACACATCTCATTCCTCTCACAAATTTGTGCCTCTTGCAGATCAGATGCACAGCCTGATAGTTGGATAACCAACGCCTCTCTTGCCCTCTCAAATGACGTTGCTCGGGACTAGGAAAACTTTTGTCTGGCCCTCATGCAGCTAGCATTCACCTAACCCCCACGACAGACCTTCCACACTGGATCGGGGGCGACCGCTTAGGATTCCTCACTGCTCAAAATGTCTATGCAATGATCACAAACCTACACTGGAAAACAAATATTAAAGGCTAGAAACATGGTTTATGGGATTGGAACCTTCTGCCAAAAATCAAATTTTTCACATGGCTGCTCTTCGAAAATAAAATAAACTCGTGGGAAAACCTCCTTAAAAAGGGTTGGACAGGCCCAGGCTACTGTTCTCTGTGAAAATCTGATTCTGAATTGACTGAACATCTCTTCAACAAGTGCATCTTCTTCAAATAGGTCTGGAAAACCACAACATTAGCACTCAAAATTCACTCTTCTTGGGATAGAATTACACTAGCAACATGCTTTGATTCATGGACTCGATTAGAGAAAATACACAGATATCTTCCACCATTCATTTGTTGGACAGTCTGGCTAGAAATAAACCTAGCTATTTTTGAAAACGCCCTTCCATCAACAAACACAACAACTTACAAAGCACTTGGTCTCTATTTCTCCTGCATCAACACACATACTAACAAGTCAAGGGCCCCTTGCATCAAACAAAAACCAGCACTTGAAGATATTCCTACAGGCTGGTATGATGGGGCAACTTCTGCAAACGACACTCAGAGTGGAGCTAGTGGATTGATAAAACTTTCTCTCAACACTTTATATAAATGGACTTATAAGTGTGGCCCAGGCACCAATACCAGGTCAGAACTCTTAGGTGCCTGGGCCACACTTTTTCTGGCCTCTAGACTCCACATAGATATCCTCCAAGTTGTCAGAGACTCCAACATTTTTATAGAACGGTTGAGCAATAGAGGTGACCTTCAAGTTGTCTCACTTCTCGCCTGGAAAGACAGAATTAAGAATTTACAACATACTTTCCAAAAGCTTAGCTATATCCACACACATCGAGAACACAATAAATATGTCGATAATCTCTCAAAGAAAGCGCTCCAGAAAAGTGTGGGAAACATCTCATATAGTCTCTGGATAGATGGACATGAGGGGTCGCCTCTAACTCTATCCCTACTATAAGATCAACCTACAAATCCATTATCCCCAACGAACTTTCTTGCAATGAAAGTTGCATTTTGATTGCTGACTACAGTCATAAAGAAACGCTCCCCATTCTCGATATGCTCTGCTTGGAAATCTCCTTCCTCACTTTTGACTTGAAACGTTGCACTGTTCCACCTACGAACTTTCTCTTCACGCTGGTTGAAAGACTGCCATTAAAAAAAGTTTCATCAAAATCTTCTCTTCATAGAAGTGACTCTAATATTTCTCTATTGATTTGCATAAAAGCACAACTTTATATATAATATATGAATGAAATTTTCCTATTGAAAAAAAAAAACTATACATCATTTTGATGAAATTTATGGAGTTTTCAAGATTTTAATATCTTACACTATACGTTTCCATAAAAAAAAATCATTTAAATTCTCTTTTTCTATTAAAATTTCTATAAAATCTGATGTTAAATTAATTAGGCCGAAAGGCCTATGTACACCTGTTGACAATGGGCACATTTAATATGTTTTTAGTACTTAATCAGTTTTGTATGGACAAGATTAAATATTGTTGGAATATTCTTAGTTGTCCCAATAAATCAATGGTTGTGATTTCAACCACTAACTTCCTCAAAATTATAAAGACATCCTTTACATGTTTATTTTTTTACTTTTACTTAATCATATTTAAAATTTACTATGCCACCTCTAAGTGATTAACGCTTCATTTTCTTACCACATCAGTTATTCGGTTATTTAATGCCCAGAGCTCGGTTATTTAGGTGTTCACCAGCCACGAGTGACTTGTGGCTGTGCTAGTTTATATACCGGTGACAAAGAATCATATCAGTAGTGAGCAAGTGTGACAACAAATGTACAGCGAGCTTGTGAGGGTGAACAAATAAAAGTAAGCAAGAACATTACGGGGAAAACTCAAAAGGAGTTAGAGTTAGATTTAAGAAATAATCACTTAAATTTGAAGATCTAATAATTTTTATTTCTTTTGCATTTCAATTAAATGTTCTTCCAAAATATTGTCCAGAAAAATTCTTTTAGATCACATAATCAACATACATTGTAAAGGTATAAACTTAGTAATAACCTGGATTTAGTACTAGCCTATAAACCTACACACCTTACTTAGTTACATATCAATTTGACTGACTCAAAATTTCAATACAAGTTATTGTTAACTTGTGTAGATTTCATATTCACTTGTGAAAAAGAAAAACAGGTTTGAAAAGAAAAAACATGCTACAAAAAGTCAAATTCAACACCTGATCTAAACATCTTCCAAGTTGCGTCAATGTGCATCCTTGGACGTATGTAGTGCTTACATCCTACACTTCAACTTAGTATGAGTTGGGAATCAAATTGGGATATGCTCAATTTGTAAATGGTTCATATAAATTCAATTTGTCCGGATTTAAATGGTTTGAGTTTCATTTTTTTTTTATTTTTTTTTCCACAGAAATTTTTTAAAATTTTTTGGATCTGCAGATTTGAGTGGGTAAGTCTATATAATCTAAGTATCCTAAAAAAATTTCAACACCCTAAATCCATTTTTGCATTCAAAAATATACAATTTAAATTTAAATAACAGAAAATTGCCATTTCTTCCAAATTTATATAACAGTATTTGAAATTGTTCAAACACTCTTACACTAATGCAAGAGAATAATGAAGAGTAATGATGCAAATATTTAAATTGGAAAAAAGGCGTGTAACCTTGATATCAATTGATCAGACTTTACCAAGATATTAACAAAGATTAGGGAATACAGTATCAAGTAACAAAGTATAAATATTCTCTACAAATGGAAGACCAATTACACACTATTAACAACAGAATAGGAACAATCTCTTTATTAATCAGAAAGTAAAAATTTATCATCAAATCTTTATTAGAACAGAATCTTCTGAACATGGAACGCAACAAATCTATATGCTCAAGTCCGTCCAAACCTTTACGCGATCCGTTTTATATTGGAGAACGGATCCACTTATTCCAATTTTCGCTATATGCTCCAAGTCCCTCCAAACCTTTACGCTAGCGCACACAGAATATGAGCATGTGTACGCGTTAAGAAGGTTAGTGTGTGCGGAGTTCCTAACCAGGCTTGTTAGGTTCGCATAAAGCTATGGGATTCAACACGTAACTATAAGGCTACATGCGAGAGTTCATTGCGTTATAAACCACGCACGAATTACACTCTGAAAGTGATCTGCAAACAAACTTCTGGTGTTTTCATTTCTTGTTACACAAACACATGTAAACAAAGTAAAACAATATATTTATTATTAAAGTATTTTTCAGATTTTATAAATAAATAAATAATCTTTCTGTTTCTTATACATGAGAGGGCATTATGTATTTGAATAATGAAAAGCATTTTAAATTCATCTGAGTAATAAGTCGAAGTTTGGTTGTTTGATATTTGATGTGTTATCCATAAGTCAATATCCATGCCAGGGTTCTTTGAACATCTCTTAACTTCGCTGGGAGAACAAACTAAAATGGACGCTTCACATTTAATTCAAACCTGGAATATCTCTTAACTTCGCCGGGAAGACAAACTAAAACGTTGAATATCTCTTAGCTTCGCTGGGAAGACAAACTAAAATACAGTAAAATGAACGCTTCACATCTAATTCAAATCAATGAGACAAAATAAAATGAACGCTTCACATCTCATTCGAATCAATGAGATATCAGTGGAAGGGTACGTTAATTGTTTTTAGGAATGGAGTTTGAAATTTGATTACTATATGTGATATTTGTTTTCAAATTAGTGTGATATGTTTTGAAAATAATGTTCATCATGTTATAGGCATTTCTTAAGGGAGGTGATATTTCAAAAAAAAATGTGTTAGATTGCATGATATATTTTTTTGGTTGTTTTAGAAACCTCTTTGTTAATTTTATCTTTTAAGTCTCTTCTTGTTACATTGGTAAGGGGCATGTTGTTTAGCTCAAGAAATAAATGAAAAATGTAATTTATGGTCAATTGTTATATTATTGTTAGCAGATTTTAAGGTTGACACATGATAGAGAATATTTTTTTTTTTAATTTGTTGTGAGTGTTTAATTTTTGTTTGTTGGAGAAATTTCTATTTCCGGGCACACTAATTTAGTGGGAGTTAACTCACTAGTTCTATTTTAGACTTTTTAATTTTAGACCATCACTATTATGTATGCATTCCTAAGAAAAGCTCAGTGGAGCTCACTCCTTTTTTTTTCTTAATTATAGGATGTCATTGCCTATACGAGTGAATATCACTCACTCATTGAACATATCATAATATACATTGATTTTCATTTTTCATATTGTATCTCTCTTCCTTTTCTTGATAAGTTTTGTTTGTGTATGTTTTAGCGAAGTCTCCTCTGCAGGTTTCCATGAAACACTAACATGGTACCAGAGCCAAGCTGCTTGGAGAAACCCAGACAAGCCGGAGAAGAATGAAAGAGGATTTAATTATAGAGTAACACTAGTTTCCGCCAGAGTCAGAGCCTATCCCTATCGAAAGGTGCGACAATTGAAATCGACATAGTCTATCCATTGCTAAGGTGCGACGGTCAATCGACGCAGTCTATCCATTGCTAGTGTGTGACAGATGAGCCTCATGAAAGATCCCAAAACACATTCACTCACCATGCATGATGGAAAATGATCATTCAATCAGAAATCGAAGCAGAAATGAAAGGAGCTATTACATCAAGAGTTAAAGAAGAAGGGATATTCCAAACCCTTCAAGGATTCTTCAGGTTCCAAAGATTCTTCAAATTCCAAAGGGAAGAAGAATAAGGGAAATAAGTGCATATATTGCAATAAACTGAATCATGAAGAATCCACATGCATGAAGAAGTAGATTGATATTATGACATAGGTGATTCAAAATAATAACCTTGGAGACTTCATTCCTGAAGGAGCCAAGAAGAAGAAGGAAGAAGACCATGCGCCGAAGAAAGTTAATCATCATGCTCTGGTTGCAATTAATTCTTCATCTGATTCATGGATTATAGATTCTGTCACATCACATCATATGGCATCTAAAGAGAAATTTTTTACTTCTCTGAGTTCATGCTCTGGACCTCCTATTCTCATGGGGGATGATACTCCAATAACAGTTATAGGAGAGGGAAGAGTGGAACTCCCTAATGGAAGTTTTCTATTTTTTTACAACTTCTAAAGCTTTCTATAAATCTTCTCTGAGTTTATCAGATCACTCAAACGGGTAAAAGGGTTGAATTGACATCAGATTCAGTTATTTACTTGACATGCATGATAGTTCTATTATTATAGTTGGTGAGGTAGATCACAAATCACATTTGTATAAGTTCACTAAGTTTACTGACTATGAGTCCTCTTTGCTACTTACACATGATAATGATAGTAGTAGAGTATGGCATGAGAGATTTGGTCATTTAAACTTTAGGTACATGCAACAACTTTTCAGGGAAGGAATGGTCAAAGGCTTGCCAGACATTCACTTTTCTGAAGGGGTTTGTGAATGATTCATTCTTGGAAAGCATTCTGAAGAGAAGTTTGAAAAGCGGAAGGCAAGGAGAGCCTCCTCTTCCTTGGATCTTGTTCACAGTGATCTCATGGGTCCATTTCCGCACCCGTCCATCAACAAAGAAAAGTATGTTCTTACATTTTTTGATGATTACTCACGCTATACTTGGGTTTATTTTCTCTGGAAAAAGTCTGAAGTTTTTGAGCATCTCAAAGACTTCAAATATCTAGTAGAGACACAAACTGGGAAGAAAATCAAGATCGTCTGTATAGATAATGGGGGGGAGTATATCAACAAAGATGTTCAGAATATTTGTCATGAAGATGGTATGCAGTTGCAACAAACAGTTCTATACACTCCACAACAAAATGGATTTGTTGAAAGGAAGAACATGTCTCTCAAGGAGATGATCAGTTGCATGTTGCATGCAATATCACATGCTTTGGGTTGAGTTACTTAACAGTGTTTCTTACATACATAACATAACACCTCATAGATCTGTTGATGATATGCCACCTTTTGGGGATTGGACATGTGACAAACCAAATGTCACACACTTCTGCATCTTTGGATCTAGAGCATGGGCCCATATTCCTTCTGAAAAGAGGAAATACTTAGATCCACAGAGCACACCTTGCATCATTGTAGGATATCCATATGATGTGAAGGGGTACAGATTGATTCATCCCTCTATAGAATGGCTCATCATTGAGCACAATGTTCAATTTGAGGAGAGTCCCTTGCATGCACCGCCAGTGCAGCATGTAAAGACTCTTGTGCTTCCATCAGTTCCAGACATCAGAGATGATGATTCCACACACTCAGATGTTACATATTCAGGCACAAATTCAAAGGATTCTGTACATGCAGATGAGTAGGTAGTACAGCCAACATCAGAGCTTTATTAAATGCCCAAGTGGGCACAATCCACATGTCAGGCAACAGGTAACCTTGCAGGGGATCCATTGGATTCGAGGAGGAATCGATCTCAGCATGTGGATCCTTCTCATGTACTTTTAATTTCTGAACCAATGACGCCCATGCATTGTTATATGGTTCAATCTTCTAGTCCACATACCTACAATGAGGTTGTTGGAAATCCACTATGGGAAGAAACCATGCAGGAGGAGTATGACTCTCTCCTAGAGAATCATACTTGGGATCTGGTTCCACTTCCACCAGGGGGGAAGCTTGTCATATGCAAATGGGTCTATAGGACTAAGAGAGAAACAAATGATCAGGTGAGAGGGTACAAAGCCAGATTAGTTGTAAAAGTATTTCAACATAATCATGGGATAAATTATGATGATACCTTTGCTCTTGTAGAAAATATGGACTCCATTCGCTTGGATCTAGCCATTCCAGTAGCCAAAGGATGGGAAGTTCACTATATGGATGTGAATTATATTTTTCTTCATGGTGACCTTTCATAGGATATCTACATGGAGTAGCCACATGGGTTCATTCATAAGTCATCTTCAGTATGCAGACTAAAGAAGTCTCTTTATGGCCTGAAACATGAACCTAGAGCATGGTATGCAAAGATGGATTCTTACTTGCTTTCACATGATTTTTTTAGATGTAAATATGATTCCAATGTTTACATGGTGAGCACTACTAACTCTGTGATGATTGTAATACTCTATGTTGATGATCTTTTGATCACTGGTAGCTCTGCTCTAGCCATTTCTTTGGTCAAAGATATTTTGCATGACACATTCTCTATGATGGAAATGGGTCCACTACACTTCTTTCTTGGTCTTGATATTAGTCAGGATGCTTCCGACATCAAAATTTCTCAGGCCAAGTATGTTAGGGATATTCTGGATAGATTCCACATGACAGACTGTAAGTCTGCACCTACACCCTTCTTATCTAGGATTAGACTTGAGGATGGCGGGGATACACCATTAGTGGAAAACACTTTGTATCGACAGTTGGTGGGGATTCTTCTATATCTCACCCAGACCCATCCATATATCTCATATGCAGTAGGAGCAGTTTCCATATACAGTAAGGAACCCCATGATCTGCACTGGAAGGCTTCCAAGCCCATCCTCATATATGTTCATGGCACCATGGGTTATGGGATTCACTATGCAGTTGTTTGTGCAATAGATCTCATAGGCTTCACAAATTTAGATTGGGCCGATGATAACACATATTTCAAGTCCATGTCCAGGTACACTCTCAGTTTGGGGTCAAGCCTAATTTGTCAGTCAAGTAAGAAGCAATCAACCATTGCTTTATCTTCCATAGAGGCGGAGTATATAAGAGTAGTCAACCGTGTCATTCAGACACTTTGTCTTCGACACTTCCTTACCGAGCTTGGTATCCAGTTTCACTATCCAACTATCATATGGTGTGACAATCATAATACACTGACATTTTGCAGAGATCCAATACAACGACAACGAACGAAACACATTGAGGTCCACATGAATTTCATCAAAGATTTAGTACATGACAAGATCATTGATTTGCAGTTATGTCCTTCCTCTGAACAGACTACCGACATATTCACCATGACCTTCAATGAGTAGAAGTTTTAGAATTTGTGGGATCGTCTTGCAGCGAAGAACATAGTTTCCTAGTAGTTTCCTTTTCTTATTTTGATGCATTGTCTTTTGAGGGGATATTTTTTCCGACATGGTTTTCCCTCTTTCCTCATTTTTATTCAGTGTTCATTAGTTGCATTATACATGAGTACCTAATATGTCCTGGTAGTCGGGACTCATTTTTTACTCCATATTGATGTTCAGGTGGAGTGTTGGAGAAATTTCTATTTTCAGCACACTAGTTCAGTGGGAGTCAACTGAATAGTTCTATTTTAGACTTTCTAATTTTAGACCATCACTATTATGCATGCATTCCTAAGAAAATCTCACTTCATCTCACTGCTTCTTCTCTTTTCTTAATTATAGGATGTCATTGCCTAGATGAGTGAATATCACTCACTCATTGAACATATCCTAATATACATTGATTCTCATTATTCATATTGTATCTCTCTTCCTTTTTTTGATAATCTTTGTTTGTGTATGCTTTAGCTAGGTCTCCTATGCAGGATTCCATGAAACACTGACATTGTTTTGGTATCAAAGCTTGGCATGAGAGGCCATGAGGAATAGGTTCTCTATGAGAAGACTACACAACAATAGTGAGAGTGATAGAAGCTCCCACATAGTTATATATCCGTTGGTTAGTGTGAGTGTGAGGAGTTGTGTGTTGACTAGAGAATCCTCTCTTGTGAGAGGGATTCACAACCATGAGGAAGATGTTATCTATGGGAAGAGTACACAACAATAATGAGAGTGATAGAAGCTTCCATGGAGTGGTAGATCATTGGTTAGTGTGTGAGGAGTTGTGTTCCATCTAGAGAATCCACTGTTGTGAGGGAGCTGTGAGGAAGAGGATGAATTTTTGTGCATTTCTATGCATTTAGTCACCGGTGTGTTTGTAAAAGCATTGTAAAAATTGTTGTGTGCTAGTAAAATTGCTATTGTAGATAAATTCCTCTTATTTATTTTTTACTTAGCCATGTGAAATCTAATGGATTTATATCCAAATTAAGTAAACAAACCAAGGAAAAGGCTCTCTCTCTTGAGAATGCATGTGAAATAAATTAGCATTCATACTATAAGGGAATGAAAGACATTGAATGAGACATGGGAGGCATTAAAAGGTTTGTATGAAATAGTAAATACAAATAAAGTGATAGTTTGGAAGAGTGAGCTTCTTTCAATTAAAATGGAAAAAAATGAAAATGTCTATCTAGAATTAAATATTTAGAAGATAAGTTAGTAATATTGGTGAGTAAGTATCAAGTAGTGATCTAGTCACTATAACATTAAATGGTATGTTGGATGAATATCAAGTATTTATCACCACACTTGTAGGGAGAAAGAAAGCACATTCATTTGATGACTTGAAAATGATTCTTATGCAAGAAGAGGAAAGGAGGAAGAGTGTGGAGAATATATTTCAAAATTCAGATCAAGATTTGATAATTAAAGGAAACCAACCATACAAAACAAAGCCATGGGTAAAGAACAAGTGAGGCAAATCTGATGTGAAATTGTATCAAGGTGAACTTTCATGAAAGATAGCTACAAGTGTGAAGAAGAATGGTACATGTAACAATTGTGGTAAGGTTGGACACTATGCTTATGAATGTAGGGAAAATAAGGTTAATCAGTACAAATATAGAAGAGAAGAAGGAAACTTTCTTGATAGAACAAAAGAGAGTAAATGATGATCTCAAAAATCTAAAGATACAAGTTTCAGATGATGCATCCATATCAGATGATTGTAATGCATGGTTCATAGTTTTAGAATCTATTCATATGACTTGTAATAGATATTGGCTTAAAACCTATCACGAGAAAACTAATGGTGCTGAAATCTATTTCGGTGATGATAGATTTCATGAAATAAAAGGATATGGTGATGTATTTGTAAATTTTCCAAATGGTCATTTGATACAAACAAAAAATGTAATATATGTACTAAGGATTAAAAAAAATATAATCTTAGTTTTACAATCACAGATCATGGTTTGAAAGTTGAATTTATGAACTCGAGTTTTCAAATGAAATATATGCTCACTACAAAGTCATAGTAAAAGGAATCAGAGTGAGACGCCTATACAAACTTGATGTTATTGTTGAGAGTCATCAAGCTTTGTTATCTACAAGTGTGTCTATGGAAGAACTATTGAATTTAAGGTATGGACATTTAAATCTCAAAGATCTAGTTTTACTTCAAAGAAAAGATATGGTGAAAGGTGTTAGGAAGAAATATTGTCGTTTAATTCCATTGTAGTATTTGCCCAACCATTTAATTTGTCAATCCGAGGTTCGTAGGCTTACGAAGCACACACACTATATATTCATGACTGAAGTAGAAGTAATCTAATCTAAATTTCTTAAATGAAACTAATCTAGGAAAGCGGGAAACATTAATCTAGGAAAGCAGGAAATTGCATAAAGGAAAAACAATACAACATGTGAAGAGTTAATGACAAATAACATATGTGAGTTCACAGAATAAAGCTATCTTGAATTACATAACAATAATCAAATGACAATCATGAAAGCATAACAATGAAAGAATATGAATCAAAGTTAAGAATCCCTTTCTCTTTTGAATCCTAATGACTACTCTGATTCTAATCACATCCTAATTGAATAATCTAATTCAATCCTCATGAAGAGAGAGAACTCTCTTTTATACATGAGAGCCTTGAAGATAAGATAACCATCTCATTATTACAGATCCACTATTCTCTCAACCTATTTCCCATTATTACAAAATATAATCCCTTTAAATCCTCACACATATCTCT
>ML777530.1:2381077-2395744 GCA_009831015.1 Picea engelmannii | reverse complement strand
ATGGCCTAAAGCCGACATAATTAAAATAACATTACTAATCTAAATTACAACTAATGGCCTAAAGCCGACATAAATAAAATAGCATTACTAATCTAATATGCCCCAATTAAGGGGTAATGGGCCAACATTAGGGCTTAACAGTGAAGAAGAGAAAGCAGCCAGAACATAATGAAAGACTGAAGGGAAGTTCAAAAATTTCATCTACTGAGGCATACGTAGGTGACAGTGGTATCAATGGCGTACATACGCAAGATAATCTTGTATAGGTCGCATAAATATGCGAGTTGTCTGTGCAGCAAGCCGCTTATATGTGGTGAAGCCTAAGGAAAAGGGCTACGAACAAGGGTTGCAGCTTGATGTGATGGTATAACTCTGCGTTGCAGGGTCTGACATGGTTTGTTGTAGTTTCTGACACCATTTGATGCAAGTTTTCATGATTCTATATTGGATTATGTAAGGTGATGATGTAAAATAAAATCTTGTGTGCATGGCACTAACCCATGAGTATGGATTGATGCATTTTCTGTTGATGAACAATGTTGATTATGACAGTGAAGTTATGACACCTTGGTTATGTGATATATCTTGATGATTTATTGGAAGCTTACTTGTTGGAAAGCTTGATGCATGCATTTAGCATATGGATGAGCTACACATTGGGACATGTGGTTGGTGAGTTGATGAGGTGATCATATTGTACAACATTGATGATTCATAGCTTGATCTATAATTGATACATGTTTGGTACACTCATAGATGACATATGCTTGATGATACTACACCATTGGTACTACTTGACCAGCGCAACAATTGGTATTTGTTTAAGATACATGATTGTGGCACTTGGTTCATGATGGAGACATATCATGAGTGATATGACACATGGTTTGTATATTGGTAGATGCACATGGTTGGCATATGGGTAGATGCACATGGTTGACATATTGGTAGATGCACATTGTTGGCATATTGGTGGATGCACATGGTTGTCATCTTGGTGGATGCACATGGTTGGCATATTGGTAGAGGCATATGATTGATACGTTCCATGCATGATATCTTTTGGCACATTGCATGATGTTGATGTACATAGGTGGTGTGCATGATGAGCACACATTTTTGTACAGGATATGCTTGGTTGATATTTTGCTCATGATTCTTTATTTCATTATTGACATATTTTTGCTTCATGATGCTTGGTATAGCATGAGTTTGATGCATGAACAAGTCCAAGGATCGTTATATGGTAGCACATTCTTCATCTCGTAGAGAATATAGGGGATTCATACCCATAGCGGGAGTCATTCTTCTTCCCATGATTCTAGGAGGAGATATTTATCAAATGCATAGCTAGAAAAGAGCCCTATATTTGAAGAAAGAGAACAGAGGCATAATTCCAGGAGGAGCGATGGGCATAGGGGGAGTATGTTCGATGTATTTTCAGAATTACATCAGAGTGATATCCCTTGTTCAAAAGGGGGGAGATTATTCAGAGGAATATCAAAGGTACTCAGAAAGGGGGAGCAACCCCAAGGAAATTTCAAGTAGGGGGGGCAACCCTAAGAGGAAAATGGCCCTTTGCCATTAATGTCAAAGGGGGAGAGATAGTCACATTGATGTGATTGATGATTATTGATTGGGAGAGATAGTCATATTGACTATTGATGTAGAGCATGCCTTATCTACATGTTGACATCAATAATTGGTAATTGGTGTTGACATCAATATTGGTATTGCCATCAATGCCAAAGGGGAAGATTGTTGGATCATGTTGTCATTGATGCCAATGGTTTGATTGAGTGATGGCATTGATTGATGTCAAGTGATTGATTGATACCAAATGATTGATTGATTGATGATTGATGTAATGTAATATGTTTTTTCCTTGATGAGAATGCATAGATGAAGATGGATCAATGAGTTTTCATTGATATGATGAAGATCGATCAATGAGTTGTCATTGATACATGATGAAGATGGATCGATGTGGTTTCATTGGTATATGATGCATTGTTGGAAAAATGTATAGATGACTCATTATTTTCTTATCATAATTGATAAGGTGCACAAATGGGTGAACTCCAAAGTGGTCCCCTTGTGGTGAAAGCTCTCACAGGAAGACGCTTTGTGGATTGAGTTATCCTAGAAGAATGGTTGGAGGACCCATGCTCTCATTATTGTCTTATCATGATTGATAAGGTGCACAAATGGATGAACTCCAAAGTGGTCCCCTTATGGTGAAAGCCCTCACGGGAAGACGTTTTGTGGATTTATTTATCCTAGAAGAATGGTTGGAGGACCCATGCTTTTATGTGGAATAATGAGATGAAGATCAAGGAAATTGTTGGTGAAACTATCCTAGATGGATAGTGCTTGTCATGCCATTTTTGGTGGTATGTGGAATTTCACATAAATCCTCATGGTTTGAGAGTTATGGTCATACGAAGATGAAGGACCCCCACATGAAGGCTTGAAGCCCCCAAGGTCAAATAAGTCAAAGTGACCTAAAAGAAGAAATAATTATTTAAATGATAAAGTAAAGTGACAAAGTCAAGGTTCATTAATTAAATAATAAAGAGAAGTGACAAAATCAAGAAATGATAAAGTAAGGTGACAAAATCAAGAAGGAATATTTAAATGATAAAGTATTGGAGAAATTTATATTTATGGAAAGTGGTTAACCCTAAAATAAGGAAAATAGGTTAAGTGACCTAGAAATGGGCTAAGTGACCTAAAAATGGGTTAAGTGACCTAGAGGATGAAAGTATAAATAAGATAGAAATGGTCTCTTGTAGATCATCCTTTTTGTGGATCAATGGAGAGATTATTGTGAGAATATCTTTTGGAGTATTGGTGGAGAGCTTCTTGTGAGAGCTTCTTGAGCATTTTTTGGTGTGGAATACTTGAGTATATTGAAGATATATAGGTTACTGAGGTAACCAAAGGATATATAAGACGAATTTTAGAGGGAAGGTGAAGAAAAGAGGGCCATAATTCAAGGGAGGATAAATTATTTTCATGATGCTTTCTAAGTTTTAGATCGATTCAACAAATATGTTGTGCAGATCATGCTCTACAAGGTAGCTCTCTAGAATAAGCTAGAATTCAGCAAGGTATGTCATTTTTGCTATAAATCCTTTTATGAGAGGTTCCAAGTAGTGACACCTTGAGGAATTTCATAAAACACACTGAAGAACATTCCTTATCAGTTTCATATCTTTGTTCATTACAGGTAAAAAGTTATGATTATTTCAAGTTAGGGTTGTTGACTAATCCAAAACTAGTCATGGTTGAAACAAGCAGTTGATGAGTTGGAACATACATGAGGTGTATAGTTGATGGTGTTGGTACATATTGATGAGTCATTGTTGATGAGTAGTTGAAACGTGATTGGTATATACTTGGTACATGGTTGGATGCACTTGTTTATGGTACAAGTTGATTACAGGTTGTTTGGCACAGGTTGGTGCATGGTTGATGCACTTGTTTATGGTACAGATTGATATATGTTGAGTATTGTTGCCTCATCTCATTTGCTGATGAGGGTGTAAGTTGAGTCTTTCATTATAGATCTGGTTCTCTTGTAGAGTTGTACTCTATTCAGTTGTTGTGGAAAAACCCCAAGGATTGTAGTCTATAATAAAAATAAAATTGTACATACATCTTGTGTTCTTTGTGTTCCTTGTGGTGATGACTTGTTGATGATATATTGCTGATATATGTTATTGATATGTGTTGACATTTAACTGGTTATAAATGACAAAAATAAGTAATGATTTAATGGTGATTGTTAACTAAGGAGTTTTGGGAAAAGGAGCCCTATAATATTCACCCCCCCCCCCCTCTCAGTGTAGTTCGTGTGTCCAAAAAGAATTGCTACGTGATACATTGTCACATGGTATTTCTCACCTCTGGGTTTATCTTGATGATCAACTAGTTGTGTCTCAATTAAATGGAGTGTATAGTGTCTATGATGTTGAAATTACTAAGACAACTAAGACGGGGGGTGAATCAATTGTTATTGTGCTTAAACAAATTTAAGTCTATTAAAACATTCTTAAGCTTTCTTCAAGTGATCATCAATATTATACAACATATGGACAACATAAATAATGAGCATCAGTCACACATAAGATATACACAGAGACAGATTTTCATGAGGAAACCCATAAAGGGAGAAAACCTCTTCTTCTTCAAAATGATAGGCAGTCTTTTAAGTTATGTACATTATCTATAATTGAGCACCAACTCAATGTGAGGCTACTACCTCTGTTTTACAATCTCAAACTTGTTTGAGAGAACCAACTCTCTAGCTTCTCTAGCACCCACTAGAAGGAAGAAACAACTCCCTAAGTGTTCCAGCACCAACTTCCAGTCACATAGGCACCAACTTGTATAACAGGGAACAATTGTTCTCCCTTGCACCACCTTGCCACCCTGGTTTTTCTAGCTGCAACCAGATGGAAGCTACAAATCCCTGTGTTCAAGCACCCACTTGAACCTCTGAGGACAACAGTCCTCCCTAGCACCTCCCTACCACCCTTATTACAAATAAATGATTGAATAACCAACAACACAGATAAATCAATTCTTACCACTTCTTCACTGTTCTGCAATTCTTCTTTGCTACACTATTCTTCTTCTTTGTTCATATTTGGCTTGACTTGTTCTCTTTGTCTATCTGTTCTTTCTCTGTCCTTCTCATGCTCTTTGATATGTGCACATTCTTCTCTCTTCACCTTTTCTCTTCTATTCAACTTATGTTCCTTATCTCTGAGCTTTCTTCACATTGCACATGCTGTAGTTTTACCTTTCTACAATTCAACTCATTTTTCAGTCAGAACAGCCAACCACACACAGTCACTGTGTGTTTCCTTTTATCCACTATGACCCCTTCAGTTACCCCTCAAATCCCTAGAACAACGCTTAAGTAACTAAAACGCCAAGCATCCAAGAACCATGATTCGGTTATGATAACTGAATCGTAACTGAACAATTAATCGTGACGAGAAACAATAGCCCTTCGATCATATTTCCAAGTATCCAAAACCATTGGATTACAAGCATAGGGTCTCGCGTTGATTTCTCCATTTCGCATTTCGGTATTTCACCATTTCGGCATTCCTTGTGATGAGATATGTTGATTCTCCATGTCATGATCCCCGAAACTTTGAAAAAAGAGCTTAGCTAGACTAGCTCCTTCCCTTCTCATGACCACCAGTGTTTACCACAGGCTACACCAAAAGGCATTTCACAATTTCGCATTTTGCCATTTTGCGATTTCGCATATCACGAGTTCGAGAGGTTAGGGAACCCTGTTCCTTTGACTTTCCAGTCAGTGAAATCACAATCTTTTTCCACGTGTCCTATGGACCCAACGGTCCATATCTTATCGTGATTTCGAAACTTCACAGGCCTTCGTCGTGTTTGATCAGTGGTCCAAATCAATCCTCGATCCGACAGGTAGGATTATTTCACGATTTCACATATCGCGAGTTTGAGAGGTTAGGGAACTCCTTCCTTTGACCTCTCAGTCAGGGAAATGATAATATATAACCACATGTACTTTTCAAAGATGGACGGTCCTCCTACTTTCAAGATTTTGGGGTTCACTACTTCAAAGGTTAAAGTTCCTTTGATCTTTGATTTCTCGATCTACGAAACTTTGAAATGGAGTCTTTATTGATGTGCTTGTTTCAGGATTTTGGCGTTTTTCATTTCGCAACTTCGGGACTCCTGTGATGAAGAGTCTTGACTCTTGACTCCTCCAACTCTTGATATCTAAAACTCTGAAATGGATATTAAGTCGTGGTTTGATGTCTCTGTTTTGGGATTTCAGTGTTTCGCATTTCACATCTTCAATACTCCTGTGATGAAGAGTCTTCACTCTTGACTCCTCCAACTCCCGGTATCCGAAACTCCAAAATGGAGATTAAGTCGTGGTTTGATGTGCCTGTTTAGGAATTTCAGCATTTTTCATTTTGAAACTTCGGGACTCCTGTGATGAATTGTCTCGACTCTTGACTCCTCCAACTCTCGGTATCTGAAACTCTGAAATGGAGTTTACGCTTCTGATCTTGCCATGCAATCATCATTGCATTGTTGGTCTTGCAACTTTCTCTTGTTCGTCATCGTCGGGCTAAGCTTGCCATCAATGACAAACAAATACTTTTCCTTCTGTCTGCCCGTAATAAATATGCCAACATATGATCCCACCCTTCATCGACGATTCCTTAGGGTACATCTCTTAGAATGCTATTTTGATTATATTACTTATAGTCATGTTCCTAGGAGATCTAATCAACTAACCGATGCATTAGCTAATCATGTATTAGATTGGCATATTGCACACACATAAAAGTAAAATCACACACATACACACATATGTAAATACATTTGTACAAATTGTTTACTCCATAAGGAAAAAAGATGTATATATATAATAATATGTCCAAAAAATTAATGTCATAAGTACAAAATGTGGGCCATAAATCCTCAAATAGAGGCAGTATACATCATTGGGCTCAAGCCCTCACTACATAAGAGAGTACAAAAAGAGTTCCCTCGGCACATATAAAGTTCCAATGGTAAATATGGTCAAGGCTTATTGGACCTATTCTAGTGAACTATGCCATTCACAAGATGCTAGAACAACTAAACCCAAGTCCTGGGTACTCCTACCACATGCAGTTGCATGGCCAGGGGTAGGTCCTCAATCTCTTCCATCAACACTGGATGAATGAGAGCTATCAGGTTCCTCTCTACTCATCTCAATACTCTCTCAACCTCTCTAGTCAGTGGCCCTACCACTGCTATTGTTGTTGGTCTGAAGCCCTCTCAAGGACAATGCCTAGTCCTGGTGAAGCCGGTTGGTCATATTAGTCCCACATATGTATATAACATATTATTGAGTTAGCACTATGACATTATCATAAAAAGGATAATATTTAAAAACTAAAAATAAAATAATCCCAGGGGGCATATTATTGAGTTAGTACTCTCCTCGCCAAGGGGCATAGGCATATCAGGGTCCCTCAAGAAACTAATCCCTATGTAGGGGTAATATTCAATCACATGAATTTGACAGGCCCACCAGTAAAAGAAATTGTCTTTGAATTCCTCCTAAACTCTCCTTTCTCCTTGTCGAGGAAACAAATTTTCCCATCTGTAGACATTGGAAAGGAGGCAATATGTCCTTGTACTGTCTCTCGTGGGCTAAGTTCTGACACTCTCTCAAAAACGAAATCGCACAACACGGTCCCAAACCCAAATTTCTTATTTGTTCTTCTCCTATAGTCGGTCAATTGTTTCTTCATACAAGTGAGCAAAGTGGTGCTCCAATCAAATATGGTGGCCTGTAGACACCGAGTTGCATAATTCATATGTGCACGTGAGGCCTTATGAAGTGTTGTGGATCCCATGATCCACCCAATCATATACAATACTATATGTAGGTTGAGGCTTGTTATCTTATGAATTGGCACCTGAGATTCTACTTTCTTAGTGTCAGCCTTGCAGTACATGCCAATGTAGTCCTGTATGTTGTGTGGTCCTGGAGGAAAAGTCCTCAAATTAACCTCTTCCCCCCTCCTAGAGAGTCTAGTGGAAAAGTATATATCCTCGGTAGTAGGATTCAATGATTGGCCCTCTAGCATGAAGGCCTCTGCATCTGAGTGCCAATACTCTATCAAATGATTCAGTAGCCTATGGTGTGCCCTCATGAATGGGCATGAAATAAATTCCACATACCACATTGCTTTAGCATGGCAATGGACCCTGGATCCTCTTTGACCAAGATGTCTAACTCCTCGTGTTCTCTCTCTCACCAATGGACATACATCTGGTTGCATAAAAACATTTGAGATTAGTCCCTTGTTTAAATTTTTTGAATACTTTAAAGAGATGTACATAGTTTGTCTTTAAGACAGTCATGTATATATGCATGCTAAGTTTTTCTCAACCCATGTATATATGTGTGTTGAGCCTAGATAGCTCGTGTACACGTAGACCCAATTTTTTCCTTGGGGCACGCACCCTCTAAACAAATATAAAAGAAAAAAAAGGGTGAATGGAAATGATGGGAGAGGTCATATTCACTTACCTGGTTAAGGTTCGAAGACTTTTCATCCATTGCATCTTCTTGAATTCACGTTTTAAGGAAGAGTGATTTTTTACTTATTGGTTTTTTTTCCAATTTGCAATGGTTAAAATGAGTTGTCTACCCCTATTTATAGAATTTTTTGGCTCTTTTTGCCCCATTTTCGTCCTCTTTTTCCCTATTCTTGGCTTGGTGGGTGCTTGGGTTTCTTTTTGGGGGATCTTTAGGTCGTTCTTATGAACTTTTTCTTTTGGTTTGGTGATTTTATGAGATAGGTTACACACACATCATCCCATGGTAAAGTTGTATTTTTGACACTTGCATATAGGTTAGGTTCTCATCACCTTACATCTTGCATTTTGTTGAATTTTTTTGTTTTTCCATAGGATCGATCCCACCGAGGTGTGACATAGAACTCTCTATGTTGCTTTAGAAGTGTCATAATTAGGTGGTAGAGCCTCCCTCTACATGGATGTCCTAGGTATATCCTTTGTTGCATTTTTGAATCCATGTTGTGATTTTTCCATAGTCTTGGGAGTCCTTTTAGTCCTGATGGACTGCCTAAGAGCATGGTTTGTTGTCTTTCAAGCTCACTTAAACTTTGAAAGAAACATCTAATGAGAATTTATTTATCCTTTTCGGTCTTGTTCGGATTACTTAAGAAAATGAACCTCCTTGGAGTCTTATTTAAGTTGTTTTCAAACTCTCTAAAATTGTCGAGCGATCTTGTTGACCTCTATGCTCGTCAAACTCAAATTTGAAGGCACATTTGTCCGATGATAGTTTACTCCTTTTTTTGTCTGGCTGGTTTTTTTTACGAAAAAGGTACTCCTTGGAGCTACGGTTCACTAAGAGAGTATTCTTAGGCGTAAGTTTAACCCTTTTTCGGGCTTGAGGGACTAAATTTTTGAAAAATGGTCATTCTCCCTAGTCTTTTTTTATCTCTTTTTCGATCTTTGGTCATTATCTATGAAAAAGGAAAACTGTTGGAGTCGATAGTTAATCTCTTTTTAGACTCCCTAAATATGAAAAGATCATCGAGTGACCTTGTTCCTTACACACTCATTAATTTGTCCAGAAGGAATATATATTTGGCATAAGTTTAACCCTTTTCCTGGCCAATATATTACCTGTTAGCACTCTGTAATTTTCCCAAGGCTATGGAGGCAGTCACAGAGGCAACATCAAAACCGCTTCGAGTCAGGGATCTAGCCCTCCGAGACTCAGAGAGGGTTCTCTCTGTCAAATTTAGATTTGTTTGAAATAGGATATTAGGCTAGTTATGCAGAACAGGGTTTGTTTTTTATTTGAGGTGTTTGGCTAAATGATTTCTTTAGAATCCCATTGGGCTATGGGGTTTGTGTCAAAAATTAAGGTCAGATAAACAACTTTTAAAGGGCTTCTTCACAGGGTGAGATATCCAAGATACTGGATCGATTAATATCAAAATGTGATGGAAAGATAGAATAGGTGAGAGGTTCATTTAAGTAAAGAAGCATTCAAGAATTTATTTAACTCAAAATCATAAGAATAATATGCAGACTGATAAAAGGCCAGATACAAAGTACCCGAGGTAAATTATGTTCTTTAACTTCCTTTTAACAGTTTGAATTAGAAAACAAGGTGATAATAGAGTAAGAAAACATTAACATAGCAAGAAAAACATCACCAATGTCCAGACGCAAGAATCCTGTGCATCAATTCCTTTGTATTACTGGTGGATCTAAAAAATTACAGAGAGAAGCCTTTTTGGGTGTAATGATCAACCACTTTTACATTAAAATCATCTGAATAAATAGGAGAGACCCCCCAACAATTTGTGTAATTCGGATTTAACCGCCCCGGCCAAAAAAGCCACAAATCCCCAAAAATCTGGAACTGTTTTCCATGAAAGACGGGTCGAATTTCTGCGAAAATGAGAACCACTCAAACATTTTTTTCTCTTTAATTATGACACATGGGAAAAAACTGAAAGAGTTTATTGTATATGGGCATGTTCTAGAAAAAATCCTCCTTCGGTTTCTCCAAATTCTCCTCCATCTCACCAAAAAACCTCCCGTAAAATCAGGACTACAACAGGAAATGAAAAACTGAAACAATGGGCCTTGAAGATGGATTCGATTCTCCCTGCTCATGGAACCTGTGAAAAAAATGAGAGACGGTTTTGTTCTTCATCCCATTATGGATAAAAAATTCTCTTGGTTTCTCAAAATTCATTTTTGTTTGCCCGAAATCGGTTTCGGAAGAAGACATATTGAACAGGCAAAAAAGGGGCAATTTAAAAAAAAAAAAATGGGAAAAGTGGTTTTTTTTTGGGAAGGCGGTATTTCAGACCCCCCTTGACATGGTAAGTGGTTTTAGGGGGGGGTTCCACTGGCCTATGGATCTGACACCTGTCCGGGGATGGTTTTTTAATACAACTTCATTCCGTACCCCCCCTCTCGTTAAATTTCAGATGGTGAGGGGGGGTCCAGAATTTTTAATATCGATTGATTTAAAACAATTGTTTTTATGTGGAGTGTGATGTAATGAAGTTACGGGTGGGTAAACTTAGGGTAGTGATTTAGTTTTGTTTTTAATTTTGTATATATATATATATTTTTTATTTAGTTTACGTTTTTGTTTTATTGTTTTGTTTTATTTTTTAAAGTTTTGTTTATTTTTATTTTGTTTTATTTTTATTTTAATATATTTTATTTATATTTGTTTTTGTTTTAAAAGTTATATATATATATTTTTAATTATTTATATGTTTTGTGTTTTATTTTTATTTTTTTAACTTTTATTTAATCTTTAATGAATAAAAAACTAACCTAGTTACTAAACTAACTTAACTATTAATTAATTAATTATTAACTAGTTTAGCCTAGTTTAACTACACTAATTTTATTGCTAACCTTTATTAATCTATTATTCTTTTTAGCCTAAGTTTGGTTTACGCATGGATGGGTGGTGAGCGGGATGTAGTCGACTGGACAAAAGGACAAGGGAGTAAGGGCGCAGCGTGGATGAAGGATGCAACAGGGTGATGGAGGATTGGGTGAAATGAATGGAGGGGAGAAATGGGATCAAGTGAGCTAGACTTCGTCATCACGAGAGAAATGCCAAATCAACAGTCGAAGAATCGAGTTTCCTATGATTATAGGACCCTAACATAGGCTCCACCTGGGGTACCATCTCTTTCAAGAGGTGTCAAGAATCTAACTGTTCATACCATGGGATTCGTAGAGAGAAGACAGTTCCAAGAACACCACAAGAAAATGGTGTGTTAGAAAGGATGAACATGACAATCATGGAGCGTGCAAGGAGTATGAGATTGCATGCTAGTTTGCCCTTATAGTTCTGGGCAGATGTTGTAGATATTGTTGTTTACTTAATAAACAGAGGACCTTCAAGTTCTTTGGTGGTAGAATTCAAGAGGAGGAATGGACAGGAAAAAAGGTAAACTATTCTTTTTTGAAAACTTTTGGTTGTGAAGCATTTGTTCATATTGATAAAGAAAATAGAACAAAGCTTGAGGAAAAATCCAACAAGTGTACCTTTATTGGATATGGTGTTAATGATTTTGGTTATCACTTATGGGATTATGAAAATAACAAAATCATTAGGAGTAGAGATTTCGTATTCAATGAGAAGGTCATGTACAAAGATCAGTTGCAGGGAAAGAAACAGGAAAAAGAAAAACAAGAAAACATAGTGCTTGATGAGATCACTAAAAAAGAAATTCCAAAGGAACCAGAAAATCAAAATGTACAACAATAGGAGCAGCAGGTACCTCAAACACCTGCAAGTGTTGTTAGAAGATCTATTAGGTTAAGTATACCCCCTGAACGATACTCTCCTTCATTGTATTATTTATTGTTGACTGATTCTGGTGAACCAAAATGTTATGAAGAGGCAATGCAGGTAGACACCAAAAAAAAGTGGGAGCAAGGCATGAAAGAGGAAATGGATTCCTTGGCAAATAACCAGACTTGGGACTTGGTTCAGTTGTCTGTGGGAAAAAGAGCATTGCAGAATAAATGGGTTTACAAGTTGAAGGAAGAAGATGGAGGACAAAAGTGGTACAAGGATAGACTTGTTGTAAAGGGGTTTGCACAAAAGAAAGGTATAGATTTTGATGAAATATTTTTTCCTGTTGTTAAAATGACTTCAATTAGGACTATTTTAAGTCTTGTGGTAGTATAATATTTGCATCTTGAACAGTTAGATGTAAAAACAACTTTTCTCCATGGGGATTTGGAGGAAGAGATTTATATGCAGCAGCCACAGGGGTATGAGGTCAAAGGGAAGGAGAATTTGGTATGCAGGTTGAAGAAGAGCTTGTATGGCCTAAAGAAAGCTCCAAAGCAGTGTTATTTGAAGTTTGACAGGTTTATGACAGAACAGGGTTATAGTAGATGTCATTCTGATCACTGTATTTATTTTAAAAGGCTAGAAAATGGAAGCTTTATTATCTTTCTATTGTATGTAGATGACATGCTTGTTGCAGGGTCTAATATGCAGGATATAAATGTGCTCAAGAAGAAATTAGCCAATTTATTGCGATGAAGGATTTGGGTGCTGCAAAGAAAATCCTTGGTATGAGAATAACAAGAGACAGAAAAAGCGCAAATTGACATTATCTCAAGGTGAGTACACAGAGAAGGTGTTCAAGAGGTTTAGAATGTAGAATGCAAAACTCGTAAGTACACCTTTGGCCAGCCATTTCAAATTAACTAAGGAAATGTGTCCCAAGACACAGGAGGAGATATAATACATGTCCAAGGTCCCTTATTCATCAGCAGTTGGCAGCTTGATGTATGCAATGGTTTGCACAAGACCAGATATTGCACATGCAGTGGGAGTTGTGAGCAGGTATATGAACAATATAGGTAAAGAACATTTGGAGGCAATAAAGTGGCTTCTCAAGTATTTGAGAGGTACTACTACTCATGCATTATGTTTTGGAGGTTCACACACTTTTTTACAGGGATATGTTGATTCAGATATGGCAGGTGATAAAGACAGCAGGAGGAGCACCACATGGTATGTTTTTACTATAGGTGGAACAACAGTAAGTTGGATTTCGAAACTGCAAAAGGTTGTTGCACTTTAAAAAACAGAGGTGGAGTATGTTGCTGCTATAGAGGCTAGTAAAGAGATGATTTGGTTACAGAGGTTTATGGAGGAATTGGGAAAGGAGCAGGAGAACAACAGGTTGTCCTGTGACAATCAGAGTTCCATTCACCTTGCAAAGAACTCAGCCTTCCATTCAAATACTAAGAATATACAGTTGAGGTACCACTTCATACAATCCGTCATGGAAGATGGACATTTGAAGTTGGAAAATATACACACTAGCCAAAATCCTGCAGACATGTTAACAAAGGGAGTAACCAGGGAGAAACTAAGTTCCTGCTCAATTTCAGTTGGTCTTCAAGAATGAAGATGAAGATGATAAATTTGCCAGGTCCAAGAAGGTTCAAAGTCCAGCATATACAATAGTGGTGGAGTTGTTGAGATCAGTCTCCAAGTGGGAGATTGTTGGTTGTGGAGCTTGATTATCTTCTTGATTTAGAGGTCTTTTACTTTCAGCCGTGTGTATACCCCATTAAGTATTTACACCCCGCAAGTATGTACACTCTTCCATGCGGGGGAGTGTAGAGAGGGGGTACCCCCTTTGTGGGGTCTGGGGGGGCTATCCCCTCGGCTGGGGAGTCTGGGGGCAAGTGGGTCCCAGCAGGGGTTCGGGGGTGAAGCCCCTGAAGGAAAATTTGCCTTGTAAATGTATATTGTAATTTCATTGTAAATATGGACCGTTCATTATAGGGTCACATATCTAACGATAGAGATTATGTTAGGGTTTTTTTTCCCTAGAAGGAAACCCTCTTTTATGAGGGAAATGTATTACGGCTATGGTTGATGGAGAATATTGTATTCTAAGAGAGGAGACTGTGAGAGAAAGAAGAGGAAGTTACAGCGGGTTTTGTTGTAGGTTGTATCCCTTCATTTGTTGGATAATAATAAAGCAAGGACCTGGAAATTTCCTTGGTGGACGTAACCCACACTGGGTGAACCACGTAAATCTGTGTCTCTCTTGTATTGTGTATCTTCTGTGTTTTGTTTCCGCATTTGTTTTATTTTATTGCTCCATGGTCCTATTTTTCTAACACACTACATGAGATGGAAGACACTGCAGCAAGAGAGGGGCCAAGTAGTTTCAGAGTTCACGAATTGTTATCGGACTAATCGGTAGGTGCGGACACTAACTAATCTCCCTACATCCACCTAGATCTAGAACAAAACACACCAGAACATGACGCTTTCCTTAAGTTTAAATATTGAATTTATTAACTAAAGAGGGATAGGTGACATACCATTTAAATGTCGCTTCCTCTCACCATCGCCATCCTAGCTCCGTTCCAACGCTCATACAACGATGAAACTGCAAAAGAACGCAACCAACCAAAGTGATAGTAATAGCATAAACTCAATATAAACCTATGTATGTGATCAAGGAATCATACAATAAAACACAACAAGATTTATAGGAAAGAATCATATTACTGTATCATATTAAATGTGAA
>ML777530.1:2346636-2380611 GCA_009831015.1 Picea engelmannii | reverse complement strand
TCGACATGCGAAGATCCATGTCATGTAAGACGAGTCATGACCACCAAACATACACTGTGGATCCATGCCGATATGACTCAAATCTTAACATAGACACCAAAAATACATTGTGGATCTATGTGTTAAAGACTCAAATTTGAACATAGCCACCAGACATACAATGTGGATCTATGCAATAGTACAAACTGAATATACTCCAACGCAACTTGAATCTGTCAGAAAAGATCCAAGGTCTTCATCTCCACTACTCTATAGTATGAATCTAACCATGTGAATACATGTGTTGAAGTCGAACATGGTAGAAACCACTTGATTACTGGTCATTAGTGTATATCGTTAACAAGTGCGAGGGAAATCACCATTAATGTCAATGACTCCCAAGGTACACTAGTACAATCCAAGGAATGTGAATTAATGAGTTGAAGTCGAACACTCGATGGAATCTCCCGATTAGGGGTCAATAATGAAAACCCATTTTCAAAAGCGAGGAAACCTTCCATTAAGGCATGCAAGTTCCAAAGTACCAATTAGTTTCTAAGTCTAATTCGTGGATAATGAGTTGAAGTCGACAGGAAAAGACTCGTCACATGAGGGCCTTAATGTATCCCACATCAATGACATGGAACAAGTAACAAGATTTGATTTAGATCAGAGTAACAAGTGATTCAATACTGACTCAGAGATGGCCGACGCAATAGAAAGCTTAAGGACTGTAGAAATGGTCGACGCAATAGAAGGTTTTATGGGTTGAACTTCTCTTTGAACATATTGATGACACGGCAACTGTCTTGGAAACACTGACTCAACAACAGGGATCACAGACCAATTTGTAATCTTATAAGGGAGTATGACCAAGAGACAAGCAGATTTTCCAACCTAGACAGAAGGCGAGTGAAAGGGTGTCATGTTCAAAAGAGACTCTTCCACAGAATACAGGTTTATATACATTTCTTTCCCAATTTTTCCCCCACGATTTCTGGTGAGTACCTCTTTATTTTTACACAAGCTTGAGGAGGATAACATATGCTTGTTGATGTAATCTCATCCTTTGGATGAGTCCCTCGCAGTATGTTTAACGAACCCTAGGAAGGAGTGGTTTGGTCCCATTTGGGCCTTTCGATGTTTATTTAACGAGTCCAAAAAAAGAAAACTCATGGGTTTTTCATGTTTAGAGAGTCTGAAAAACACTTAAAGAAAACTCAGGTCCCATATGGGCCTTTCAATGTTTGTTTTATGAGTCCAAAGAAGGAAAACTTAGGGTTTTTTCATGTTTTGAGAGTCTGAAAAACACTTAAAGAGAACTCTCCCAGTTTCTTTTTCATAAATTAGTCTGATGAGACCGAAAAAGAGATAAACTATTTCTCAACAGACATTTTCTTCAAATACTTTAACGAGCATGAAAATAACAAGATCTCTTGGCAATCTTTTCATTTTTAGAGTGTCTGAAAAGAGCTTAAAGGGAACTCCAGAGGGTTCCTTTTTCATATAACCTTTACGAGTCCAAAAAAGTGATAAAAGTATACTCGGTTACATTCTCATTGATTTACGAGCACAAGAAAAATGAAGACTAAGCTCGGTATCTTATTCTCATGTATTTACGAGCATGAGAAAGAAAAAAGACTAATCTCGGGATTGTTTTCATTTTTACGCAAGCTTTAAAACAAAACAAAACTATGCTTGGGATAGATTTTAATTTTTACACAAGATTAAAAACTAAACAAAACTATGCTTGGACCTAGTTTCATTTTTAGACAAGATTGAACCAGAGGAAACTATGCCTGAGGTAGGTGGTTTGATTTTTACACAAGCTTGAACCATAGAAAACTATGCTTGTGACTTCCCAACGCATAACATAGGGATGGTTGGTACTTAGCCCCCAGTTTAAGAAGCTAGCGGCTCAACTTCAGGATGAAGTCCAGAGGCTGAGGCAAATGGCTCAACTTTAGCATGAAGTCCAGAGGCTGAGGCAAATGCCCCCCAAGATTTGTTTCATCCAACTGCAAAGGAGAATGAAATGAAGCTTCAAATACTAGATGAAGGATTTTTGCACCCAATTCGTCACTTGGTGAGCAAATAAAGGGTGCTTACATGCCCAGTTGGGTCTTGCTAAGCATGACAGCTGTAGAGGAAAGAGTTAGAAAAAGAACAACAAAACTATCAACAAGAATTAAACTAATATAAACTAAAACTATGAGCATATGGATAAAGAAATAACAAACACAAAAATACCAATATCACCAATGTTTTTAGGCTGATCAATTGATGAAATCAAAGCACAATGAAGAAAGGGGACTATGATTCCCTTCTTTCTCCAATGGAAGGCTCTTGAGGCCCTCACAAACTTGCTCTCCTTACAATAAGAAAATGAGAATGATGGTGAAAGAACTCCTAGCACATCCACTCAATGGAGAGGTGGATAGCTCAATGAAATGGTGCTAATGTGTTATTGCCAAGGAGTGAGTCCTTAAAACAATCTAAGCAGCATAACACTACATGAAATTCCTTGAGAAAATGATGTTTCTTCGTGGCTTTTATAGCATTGCATTGGGTGATTATGTAACCTCTTTGGAGTGTGAAAAGGGGCTCTTTAGGGCTCAATTAGGTCTTTGACCAGCCTACCATACGGATTCAGCTCAGATTTGATCGTCAAATTGGCTTGGGAGCTGATCCATAAGTGGTTGGGAGGCCGACCAATTCAATAAATGCGCCATTTAGCAGGTGAGCGGGTTTTTGCACCAATAGCCGTGCATCGTGCATGCATGCGCACATGGTACGTTCATGTTACGTGCATATGCACGTGCACCCAACTTCTGTAAAGCGCCCTTGAATTTTTGGTTACTTTGTATAGTTTTTTACCTTTTTGCAATGCTGTGAAATTAATTCAGTGCCATGAATGACTTCATTACTGCTTGACGATGCTGAGTTCTTGCTGCCATGTGCGGACGAAATTTCAGTGATAACAAAGGACTTGACTCAAATAGAGAGGGGGGAAACTATTTCATTTTTTAACGGGCTTGACACAGAAACAAGAACTATGCTCGTAACCTCTATTTCATTTTTTAATGAGGTTTCCTCAGAGACGCAAAATTTATCCTTGTAAGTGGTTTCATTTTTTAACGATCTTGAAATAAAAAAACCAGGCTCAAGTCTAGTTTCATTTTTTAACGAGATTGAAATTAGAAAATCGTGCTCATAGACCTCTGTTTCATTTTTTAACGAGGTTGCCTCAGAGACGCAAAAACTATCCTCAGAAGTGGTTTCATTTTTTAACGAGCTTGAAATAAAAAAACCACGATCAAAGACTTCTGTTTCATTTTTTAACAAGGTTTCCTTAGAGACGCAAAACCTATCTTCGAAGTCTCTGTTTCATTTTTTAACAAGGTTTCCACAGAGACGCAAAACTATCCTCGGAGTCTTCTTGATCATGGATTCCAAGAGGACAATGTTGCGGAAGGAGACCATGTCAAAGGAAAAAACTCGGTCATGGCTTCCAAGAGGTCTTCATTTGACAGAATAAACACACTCTAGAAGGAAACCATGTCGAGGGTCGCGATAGGAGTAAAGAGATCAAGATCTAACAACCCTATCGAAGAGCTCACCATGTCAACTACTGGATCTAAGTCATTAGAAGTTGAAGCCATGGGCCATAATGCCACATAATTGACCTATGGCATGGGTGATGCCATCTTCATATAAGAACCATTTAGGGAGGCAATCCAGTCAGGGTCAATGGATGAAAGTTGATCAACAGTCACAACTCATCCATTGTGGGGGAAAGATATCACACGAAAAAGAGTAGACACAATAGCTTTCATGGCATAGACATAATCTTGCCCAAGGAGTAAAGAAAAATCCAAGGGGTCTTAGACCACCATGACGTCAATGAAGATAGTTCTCCCTCCCAAAGTTATAGGAAACTGAGGAAGGGTCCCTAAAGTTTGACTAGTTCTTCTATTAAAAGCTAATAGATTCTGCATAACCGGTGCAAGTGGAGGACAACCCAAAGCTTTCCAAGAAAAAGAGGACAAAATACTAACAGATGAACCTTCATATAGCAACGTTTGAGGAACATCCTGACCACAAACCTGTACTGTAATATGGAAAGGAATGTAAGAGGGAAGACAAGGTCCAGTTAGCACACCCCAATCAAAATGGATGGCCTCATTACTTGGAGGGGGTTCCACGGGAGAAGGTGGAATACCCCTCAACACGGCGGAGTATGTATCAACGAGAAAAAGATGGGCAGTATCGGGTTTACTCTCTAGCAGGAGAGTAAGATCGACTGATGGAGATATTAGATCGACCACTTGGGTTTCATTCTCCAAGGGGAGAATGGGTTCGACAGGTGGAAATGGATCGATCGCTTGGGTTTCACTCTCTAACGGGAGAGTGGGGTTGACCGAGGATGGGATCGGATCAACCACTTGGTCTACTGGTTCAACCAAAGACATGACCAAATTGACCACTTGATCAACCAGACTAATCGACAGGGGAACCGAATTGATCATTCCATCAACTACAGGTGGGTTGAGAGAAAGCTTGCGATAAGTAGCTTGAAGTTGAGGCTGTGAAACAATCATGTGTTCCAGGAATTTCAAGGCTTCATCCATATGAGGGCAAAGGTGAGTTAGATGACTCCCTTTGCATAACATGCACGGGAACTTGACTCTACTTTTCTTCTTCCCAATGGTATCGTGACTAGTTGACAGGAGATCATCAACATGTTGTTCAGAGGCTAACGATATGGGTTGGCGAGGGTGTGTAGACCATACTTCTATAATCTTGGATAGACCAGGGCAATCCTTAAGAAGATGCCTACCCTTACAAAGCCTGCAAGGGTACTTGGGCTTACGAGTTGTTTGGGTGATCTTGAAATCATCAACACTCCCAGCACGATTAACAGTAACTGGTTGTTTTCCAACATGTTTGATAGTGGTTGGAGGTTTTGACCCTCTCTTATCTTTCTTCTTCTTCTTATGCATCGGGTTACTAGCTTCAGAACTTTCACCCGACGAAGAAGATGAAACGGAAGGAGACCTTGCAAGAAGAGAAGGCGAAGAAGATATTACTGGTGCAGAAGGTGAAGGATCAACATGAGGTTGATGCTCTTGGGGGGAATTTCTTCTGACTGAAGCACTAACTGCATTCAGGATTACCTGAGTGGAAAACAACCACACAGGTAATCCAATAGTGAGACCTGGAAGGCTCAAAGTAGTGATGTGAGGAGGACCGATGTTTCCATAGGAAGGAAAAACAAAAGGTTCCCCTAGAGAAGGGGTTCCTTCATTGTTCATTCCAGGAACTGATGCCATAAAACAAATATCCAATCTAGAGTCCTCTAAGGAAAAAAAATAGCACATGATAAAAATCTAGTAAGTAATCAAGCAAACAAAACCTTCTCACAATGACTGCACTAGTTGGTGATGAAATCCAATGTCACGGGAACAATGTAAGAAGGGGTTGAGATAGAGCGGGTGGAAAAGTTACGTTGATGGCCTACTTAATGGACTTACACCCTGGTGCAAGCTCCCACACATAATCATGGGTATACCCTCCAAGGAGCCCGAGTGAGTTTGGCCAACGTTGATTCCAGATACCGTGAAGACTTTCCCCTCCACAGTCACCTCGTGTAAAGAACCTAGAGTGATAGGCCACTAAGGTTACCAATTACTATAGTGATGCCTGGGGAAATTGTCGACAGTCCAATCCGCACGCAAGGGCAGAGTATCTAGCCCGAAATCAACTTGAAAGGCTTCCACTCATCATTGTGGGTATACCTCTCAAGCGACCCCCATAATACATGTAATCTCTACACCAAGACCAACAAAGCAGGATGAGTAACTCTGTCAGGCTCGATGCGACCTCATGATTGACCCTTGTGTTAGAAGGGATTCCCAGGACAAAATGTAATAAGTGGATTTAACCTCTCCCTAACTTAGGATTCTATGTTTGTTTGCATCTTTGGAAAGTTATTTTTCACACCTATTCCAAAGCCCTACAACTAATCTAATGTAGGTTTTCTACCAGAAAGTATAAAAAATGTCTAATTAGTTTTTTATAAGCTCTTTATTTTATGGTTGTTGTTACTCAAAAGGAATATGGCATGGACAATATGGTGTTTTAACCAACTCGAAAATTATGCAAAGATATGAAGATGCAATCATTTCATTTCAATGAAATCTACGCTATGAGAAGGAGAAAACATTTATCATTCCCATATGCATGATGTCCCAAAATATATTCAACTCATCAATATCAAGATTCTCAAGAAATGAGAAAAAGGTACTGAACACCAATGCACGATTCATGCCCCCCCCCCATGTCAAGATCAAAAAATGTCAAGAATCATGCAATTTTGCTACTTCAAATGCAAGGATGCCCCCAATCTATTATAAAGCAAGAAATTAAATCTTTTTGTTTCAAAAATTTCACTAAAAGCAATAATGAACTTTATTAAAACAAAGAAACCCAAACTAAAAGTTCTCTTTTAAAGAGAACTATTCAAAAGAAATATGATCTTTCCCTAAACAATTCTAATGAAAACACATGCTTTGTAATTGAAAGACACTCAAAGCAAGAGACTAATCCTTCAAAACCAAACAAAGCAAAGATGGATAAAAGAAACTCAAAGAATGTCAAGAAGACTATAAATAGATCAATATAGTTCAATCGAGTTGTTCAAAGCAAAACTGGGCATCAAAAAATAACAAGACCCAATCCAAAAATTTTACAGACAAGTTCGTAGCCTAGAAGTATATTACAGTACGAGAATTAGGTATTCTCGTAGGCTAGACATTGGTAGGGTGTGAGAATTTCACTCTGAACCTAACAGCAGGGTGTGAACATCAATGATTCTTGCAGTCCATAGAGAGGTACAATGCGATGCGAGAATATCTGTAATCAAAGAAAATTTTGAAAAAGGGAAAGGAATCTAAGTGAACTTCTAAATCCAGAGAGTCTGGATGGATCTCCCACAGACTCAGAGACCAGAAAACAAGCAATCAAAGAAAGGGAAACTAGACCAACTAGGAAACAATACGCTCCCTGGTGGATTCACCAATTTTGTTATCGAACTAATCGATAGGTGCAGACACTAACTATTCTCCCTAGATCCACTTAGATCTAGAACAAAACACACCACAACATGATGCTTTCCTTAAGTTTTAAATATTGAATTTATTAACTAAAGAGGGATAGGTGGAATATCGTTTAAATGTCGCTTCGTCTTGCCATCTCCATCCTAGCTCCGTTCCAACGCTCATACAACGATGAACCTGCAAAAGAACGCAACCAACCAAAGTGATAGTAATAGAATAAACTCAATATAAACCTATGTATGTGATCAAGGAATCATACAATAAAACACAACCAACTTTATAGGAAAGAATCATATTACTATATCATATTAAATGTGAAAGAGAGATTACAACCATGGCCTTGATGTCGTAAGGTCCCTTCCAACTGTCCTTCGTTCCCCACACACTTTCACTCCAAGAATTATGAGAGCATAGATCTGATAATATTCACAATATATCTTGACAAAGGCAAATCTCAAAGCCACTCCAACCAAGCTAATAATCCCAAGCCAACCAAAGCTAACCTTCTCCATGAGAACTCCTCTCCTTTTATAAGTTGAAGAGGATAAGGTGAGGAGGTTAGGTTGATCCCACTAAATCATAAAAGTGAGTAAGATCTAAACCATTTGCATGCCACCTCACCATAGAAGCTTCTCCTTCTAGAAGATTCGAGAAAACTCTTGTTTTTCCCACGTGTAGGTATTCTCGCATTCTGCCTATAGAGAAACCTGTGAACATCTTGCACCCTAGCTATGGTGCAACCTGCTAGAATCAGGCATTCTCGCACCCTACCTATATAGAAACCTGCGAACTTCCTTTTTTACAGGGCTTTGACAAGGGAAAATGCAACTTCTTTTCTCAGGAAAAGTTCTTCTCCCTTCTCTCTTCAGGAACTCAGGCCACTGACCCCTCTGAAGGCAACATATAGGTTTACATCATTAACGGTCATATGGATGATGAAAATAATGTGTAACACCAATACCTTCCATACCTTGAGCACCAAGCTGGGTATGAAAGACTCTGAGCGACATTTGGTTCTGAAATACCGTGGGGCTCTACACAGATACATCCAAAATGAAATTTATTTTTTGGACATCTAATCACTCAGTTTTGCTTATCGATATGATGTTAAAATCGAGCATAATTTTAAGCACCAGAACAAATGGGAGTTCGGATATGCAAATCCACAACAACCAAAGTATGAGAAAGATGGCCCTAACAAACAGTCTCCCAAAAACCAATCCAAGCCATAGGAAAAGAAGGGTCACGTGAAGACAAAGGACACCAGAAAATGGTGTGATTTCCACAAAATCCCCTGGCACAACACTGATGAATGTCGCTCAAAACAATCATTGGTGGTCGATATCAAAGAGAAGGACCCGAACCCTGATTCAACATCTGATTATGAAAATACTAGTAAAAGACAGATCATCGATGCAGACCCCACTACTATTGTCGCAACTAGATTAATTAAACTAGAAGAAACAATAGATCCAGAAGAGGTGGGGCACCTTTTTCATTCATAGATGTGGGTGAAGGGGACCCCACTGCATTTTATTATTGATAGCGGAATCTAGAAGAACCTCATCTCAGCAGAGGTTGTCAAACAGTTGGGATTGTCGACAACACCACACCCGCAACCATACAACATTGGGTGGCTTCGCCAAGGACGATATCTTCGTGTCATCCAACAACGTCAATTGTCATACAAAATCCATCCCTTCAAGGATGAGGTATTATGTGATGTTTCCCCATTAGATGTTTGTGATGTTCTCTTGGGCCAACCATATATGTGGAGATTCCATGTTGTTTATGAGTCTCGATCCCATAGTGTCATTGTTTCTATAGGGGTTCATATCTACAGAACACTAGAGGTAGTTCCGACTATTGTTCCACCTAAACAATGCCACAAGGTAGTATCTCATACTACAAAATTCTGCTTCTTCACAATCTGTTCAAAAGGGGAATAGAAGGACACTACAATCACTATAGCCTCGCCCCAAGCACCTTCTATCCAATATAAGCAGGTCAACGAGGTTGCAACAAAGCGCAAATATTTCTTCTACACACCATACCCTCATGTAGCTTGACTTGTTGAATAGCCTCAGCCTCAACAGGTTCGTGACAGACTTCTACAAACTGAGCAGCACAACGTCTCCAGCAAGGCAAGAAGCTCACCAAGATGTAGATTAAAAAATGCCTTCCCCTCTCCCGCGGGAACTCAACGCAATGGTTACCATTTCTTCCTAAGGAGGGAATATTGACCCAAGTGGATATTGGTGGCCACCCACCTTTTCCAACTGGATCAAAACAATTTTCTGGCAATTTACTATTTTTAGCAGTTTTAACTTTCGGGGCCACTTTGAGGGCCTAAATGAAGGTTTTAGTCTGATTAACGGACTAACACCTTGGTGCAAGCTCCCACACATAATCGTGGGTATACCCTCCAAGGAGCCCGAGTGATTTTGGCCAACGTCGATTCCAGGTACCGTGAAGACTTGCCCCTCCACAGTCACCTCATGTAAAGACCCTAAAGAGATAGGCTACTAAGGTTACCAATTACAACAATGATGCCTGGAGAAATAGTCAACAATCCGATCCATGCGTAAAGGTAGGGTATCTAGAGCAAAATCAACTCGAGAAGGTCCCAACAAGAGTTTCTTCTCAAGTGACCCCCAATAATATGCGCAATCTCTACAATAAGACCGACAAAGCAGGGTGAATAAATCTACCAGTCCTAATGTGACCTCAATATTGACCCTTGTGTTAGAAAGGCTTCCAGGGACAAAATGTAGCAAGTGGATTTGAAATCTCCCTATCAGAAAACATTATTGTGTATTTTGATGCTTTGGAGAGGGCTCCTTATAACCAATTCCAAAGTGTTATCCTAGCTAATGTTGGTGTAGATAATTCCTACAAAATAAAAGTTGCCAATAAATTTTAAAATTTCGTTGTATTTCAAAAGTTGTTGCTTACTCAAAAAGGAAATGGAAATGAAATAGATGATGTATCGACCTTGACCCAGTAAAATGAAAGAAGATATAATTATGCAATTTTTTTATTCGATGAACTCTAATTATAGTAGGAAGAAGTTATTTCTTTTTGAAATACAAAATATACAAAACACAATTTCTCAATTTTTGAATGAAAAAGATTCCAAATAATCAAAATCTACAAAATTTTCCAACTTTCTCTTTTAACAAATATTTTGAATGCAACAATTTCCTTATAAAAGACTACTAAAAATAAGAATGAATTCAGTTCTTTCTTTCTCAAATCAGATCAGAGATGTAATTAATAAAAGAAAGCATAATCCAAGAAAATTAACACATTCTCAACACTATTCCCAAATCAGACCTATAATGTAGACAAAAGTGAAATGATAAGAAAACATTTTGTCTAAGACAAAACAAAAATTGTCTCTCAATCGATTAACAATCCAGAAGAAAAACAATCCAAAACTTTAGATAAATCAAGGATTCTTCGTCAAATAAGCACTGACGACCAAGATCTAAAGATTATACCCTTGTGACAAAAACCAAAAGAAAAACTTGAAAATTTTACAAAGAAAACTTTCAACTTCCAAAAATAAATCAAATGCAAGATTCAAACTTATAAATCAATCATTCACTAGTGTCAGAAGTTCGTCCTGGGAAGTTGAGACAAAACTGGGTAGAAAAAAGAAAAAATGGCTATCTCCAACAATTCCTATAGGAATTGTCGCAGGTGGCAGTGGAGCATAGTGTGATGATCTAGGGTCGTCACATGCTGCAAATAAGGTACAGTGAGAGGTCATCACACTGGTATGAACAAGTAGAGTGTGACGTCAGAGGATAGTTGTGGGATGTCTACAGAGTACAATGTGACAATCTCTGAAAGTAAAGGAAAATGGGAAGAAAGAAAAAAATTCTCACTGAACTTTTAGACCTAGAGAGTCAATATGGATCACCCACAAACTAAGAGAATGAATTTCACCAAAAGAAGGCAGGCTAAAAGAAAATACGAGGAAAAAAACCAAAATAAAGTCATATCCCCAGTATGGTCGCCAATTTTGTTATCGGACTAATCGGTAAGTGCGGACACAAACAAATATCCCTAACTTCCACTGGAAACTAGAACAAAACATAACAGAATACACACTTCACCTTAAACTTCATTGTCATATAAACTAGTTTAGTGAGGTACAAGTGACATACCTTTTAAATGATGCTTGATGCTTGCTAGTGTCATCCTTGTAGCTCCTTCCTTGAGTTTGTAGAATAGTAATCATGTCTAAGAATCACAAACCAAAAAAGAAGGAAAACAAAGATATATATATTTTAATGAAGTCTACATATATGATCAAGGAATTATACAATATAAAACAAGATACTTTTATAGGGAAGAAATGTATTACTATATTAAATCAAATGGAAAGTGGAGAATATAACCCATGCCTTGATGTTGCAAGGTCCCCTTTCAATGGATCTTTTCTTCAACACACACACCTTTGATCCAATGCCTTGAATGAAGAAGATCCACAATCTAACTTGAAGAACTAAAGCAAAGCTCTCAAGAATAATATGAAGTAGAACTCTCCATGCAAATCTTAGCCTATTCAACCTTAGTCCTTTCCATAAGAGATATCTCTTTATATATTGTGAAAGAGAGATGGATGAGGATATTAGGATGATCCCACTAAATCAAAGAAGCGAGTAAGATCCAAACCGATCGGAGGCCACCTCATCTTCTAGAACATTCCCTTCTAGAACATTCGTGAAATTTGGCGTTTCCTATGCTTTAAGCATCGTCGCACCCTATGCACAAATAGCATGTGACGACATCGCAGTCCATCTTTAGGGAAAAGTGCGACGATCATGCATCGTCACACCCCATGCATATGGTAAGGTGTGACGACCTTCCTCGATATGGTTTTTTAAAGAGGAAAGCAAATCACTTTTCTTATGGAGAAAGTCTTCTTTTAATATTTCTAGGGAACATGAACACATGTTTCCAGTTGATCACTGAGGTGACCAAAATAATGTGTAATGGATGGGAATAAGCAACACTAGTAAAAAATTCCAGTGCAAAGACAATAACACATTTCCTGTTTGAGCAAGTGATCACTAGATTTGGATTCCCAATGATTTTGATGAGTGACCAAGTTACTCACTTTATCAACAGTACTATCAAGTCTATGACTGAGGAATTTGAATTCTACCATCAAAAGAGTACACCATATCACCCTCAAGCAAATTGAATAGTGGAAGCATTTAATAAGACCCTAGAGAATGTCTTGTCAAAGATATGCAATGTTAATAGGGATGATTGGGACTTGAATATACCAACAATATTGTGGGCATACAATAATACATGCAAAAAATTGACAAGACAAACACCATTCAGGTTAGTATAGGGAAAAGAAACAACAGTGCCATTAAAATTCCTGGTACCCAGACTACACGTTGCAACAATTACCAACATGAAAGAATGAGGCATGGTAAAATAAAGGCCAAGTCAACTAATGGAGATGGAAGAAGATAGGATTCTAGCAAGATTTCACCAAGAAGTACATAAATCAAGAGATCAATCTTGGCATGACAGACACATCAAGAGGAAGAGTTTCAAGGAGGGATACCTAGTCTTTGTATATGACAGTAAATTTCTTTAGCATCCAAGGAGATTCTAAATGCATTGGTTGGGACCATACGGAGTGAATACTATCACAGATGGGGTATTTGTACAATTGAAAGGTCTAATAGGCACATAACTGAAAGGAATTATCAATGGGAGTCAACTGAAGTTGTACAAGGATAATCAACCTCCTAGTAATTAGAAAGCTACAATGTAGTAAGAAAATATGTACATAGTGTATTATAGTATAAGTTAAGAGAGATAAAGTGAGAAAAATAAATAAAAAGGAAAAAAAAAGCCATAAAAAGTAAAAAGGGGATAAAACTACAAAAATATTGGTAGGAATGGAAGCTTTTGATAGAAAAGAACTGGTAGAATAAACAGTGTGTTGCAAGAAAACCAATGATTGAAAACATTGTTCACAGGAGAGCATTTAACGAGTAGAAAGGCACAACATGCATGAAACACAACAAAAAGTTAAACGTGACAATTGTCAGTGCGACACAACTGCCACTTCACCATCCCACTATAAATCCACACAAGGGGGGGGGAAACAACTTACTGTAATATTTTCTAAAGAGTAGAATGCATAGTTGAGTGGCAAAGAAAGAGAGGGTGAATTTTTTATAGCACCTGGAAATTAAGAAGTTTGCAGTCTGAATTTCATCAACATGTCACCATTGAGAGTTGGAAAATCGAGAAGAACTGGACGAAACACATGGAGTATTACCTGGGTGCCACAAGCCGGAACACACAAGATGCCAACATATGTGGATGTGGAAGAAATCCACACACCAAAGTATGAGCATGCCATGGTGCATGTAGAGGAGAAAAACCTCGCATAGGAGGTCAAGAAATTGAAAGAGGATGTTGAAAGAATGGAATCTGACACATCTGGGGGAAAATGGCCACAATAGGAAAAACAAACCATGGATTCCACGAAACAGGGCCTAGATCTAGAAACAAAGCATGAAACAAAGAAAGAGGTCATACCATAGGGTGGGGTATCATCCCCACAAGGGAATAAGAAGGTGCGAGTAGAGAGCAGTGCGTAGGGCATACAATGTGTATAGGCAGAATTGGCCATACCGATGCCAACATTTCCCAAGGGAGAAAAGGTCGACTATGACATGGTGGGAGGAGTAGATTCCCTTAAATACTCCAACCATGATGTTTCTAATGCAATAAAGTTACCTTACTTGGCAGCACAGAGTTACTTGGAATGCAGAGGAGAAGGCCCATCAGGTGCACCACTGTTGGAGCCTACACAATGGATCCTTTGGTTGTACACTACATGCATAATGAACTTATTGGATATACTACACTATGGGCATGGTAAACACATCAATGGATGTGTAAAGAATGCATGGAGGAATATTATGGATGGATAGGCCAGTTCCTATTAATGTTGATCTCATTGCAACAATCAGAGGGATACCCATGGATGGGGAGAATCTAGAACAACACCCGAAAGATAAAAATGAGGATAAATCCATTTTGGACGAAATCAAAGATAAATATGGCATGGAGAGGGGTAATATGGTAATCAGGATCAGTGACATCAATTATCCTATGACACAATTTCCAACATGATTGTTAGGTTGCAAGTTAATGCACAAGTGCAGGAAGGAGGAAGTACCCACATGAGTAGTAGTAGTTGTGGCACAGTACGTGAAGGGGAGCTCGATGAGTTAGGCCCTATATCTACTAAATTCATTTTTAGAGGACTGAAAGGATGCGCAAGACTGGGGATCTAAGTTCCACTATTCGTGGTTACTCATCCTCATTGCACTCATGGGATAGAAAGAATCCATGTACAGTTTGTTCATGCGAAGGATAGGAAAATGTGGTGTAGCAAGCTACACATCTCTTCACAGCACAACAGATCCCAAGAAGAAGAAGCTCAACAATGACATGTTCGCACTATACCTAACATAGATCCATAACATGTTAGCAGATACATGGAGTATTCCCACAGAAACTATCTAGGAGTTTGCACAAATAGCGATTTTCCAGGCATCGCGCCATAGTATGTGGCTACAATCAAAGAAGGATCCAACCAAGGAGTGGTTGTAGCTGAAGTATTGTGTGACAACGCGGGACATCCACATGGAGGTCCAAGAGTCGTTGGATGATCATAAAGTACCAGCGATTCCAAGAACAATACCAATAGTACAAACCCATACAGAGGGTAGAACAGTCCTCACACAACATACAGGAAGGAATGGAGCTAGCCAAGAAAAGAACAAAACAATAGGTATAGTGGGGGAAAGTAGCCTAGTTCGAAAGAAAAGAAGGGCACAAAAGAATTCATAGTGTGGTCCTACACAGGCTCTATCGGGCACAACGCAGGCACCAAGAGGACCGATAGGACAGGTGAGTGCAAAATAAATGCAAATGAAAACAAAAGATAAAAAAAGACAACAACACCAACTAAAGAAGGGGCACCATTTGGAGAGATAGTGTAGATCACGGCATAGAGGAGCGTAAACTTTATCATCACTCCTGAGATGTTGTTTATGGATGAGGAGACAACACAGAGACCCATGAAATACATTGAGATGTTGGACTTGGTGTTCCCCAAGATTCCAACTAAAGAGTTGTATAAATTACAAGTGAGCATCATGCAGGAGATTCAGTCCAAAGCAAGGTCTGATGCGACGAACTTACAATTGGCATAGTAAGACAAAACCTCATTGAAGGAGGAACTTATCCATGAAGGGCAGAAGAAAAATATGGCGCAACAAAAGGTGGACGAGATGGAGAACCATACTCAAGCAATATTCCACTCCATATCAGACAGTTAAGGATTATAGGTAGCCTCATCACAAGAGAAAATGAGAAAGATAATGCAGACTCTACAACAATATAAAGAATAGATCAAAGAACTGGAGGAGTGCATAGTTCCCACAACTCCTCCAGAAGACAGAGCGCAAAGAGAGTAGGATGCAACAACTTCTACATAGAACATTGTGCAGAACATACACATAATGGTAGAGTTGTTGGAGAAGAGGGCCCAGCTATGGACACAACTTTTAGAGGATGGTAGATTATAGGATTTGCAGTGGAAGGAGGAAAAAATGCATGTAGCAATGCTAGGTGTCAAACAATGACAAAGGATGATGTCACTTCCGTAGAAGATCAAGACGGTCGCAGAAATGAAGAAATTATAAGCCAAGGAGAAGGTAGTACAAGCATATAAGATGGAGCAACATGATTAGTTGGAATCCCTGCAAGAAAATTTGGAGCAGTTGGTCATCGAGATCGGAGCAAAAAAGTGAACATAGAGAAGATAGGCTTGGAAGGGGGAGAAATTCTACAACACCTAGTTATCGCATAGATGGTGGAAAACATGTATGAAAGGAGCAGTCAGGCTCAGGCACAATGCCAGAGAATAACTAAAATGTATAACATGGTTAAGAAAGAAGTGACAGATGTTGGAGTAAGGAAGTGACTCGAGACGAGTCACAATGTCAGTTTTGGGGGCCTATTGGGCGCAGGCCCATATTTGGGAAAAGACTATTTTTTTAGAATAAAGCACAAATAAAGAAAATACAGCTGGTAGGAAAAGCAACATGTGCAGAGGAAAGCGCATGCAAAGGAGGAAAGCATGCAAGGCACACATGCAATAATATCGAACCATGATAGGGTTAGGGTTTTGATAAGAGGATGTAAAGGCTGATAAGCCATAGATAAGTATAAAGAGGTACCTAGGATGTCTAGGGTTGTGGTTGATGTTATGGTTGTTATTATTGTTGTTGTTGTTGATGTTTTTGGTTGGTTCGAAGAGTCGGATAGGGTTTGGTGTGATTGTAATTCCAGAATGTAAGAATTACTGTAAAATGTGAGCTTGTTGTGTAAGTTGTTGAGATGAAGAAATAAAATAAGGTAGATCTTGAGGGTTAGATTACAGGTTGAGGATCCTGGTGTGATCTAGTCTGCTTCATTAAATATCTTGATCCAATTAAGGGAGAATTGTAAGGCGTGTGACGCCATAGATGACATAAAAATAATAAAAGATCCCAAGAGCCAGATCTTTGTGGATGTATCCCAGGAGGAGGTGAACCATGATATCTTATGTGTTATGTGAATGATTGAGTGTTATATCTTTGATGTTAATGATTAGATCCTATATGAATGTTTGATGAAGTATCTAGATCTGATTGTTTTACATGCATGAATAAGAATGACATAGTACTTAGCATAGATGGATTTTATAGTAAATAAATAAAGATCACAAGGTTCGATTCCATATACCCACTCATTCCCAGACTGCAAGCACCTAAGTGTTGCAACCACCCATAGAAATATCTTGGGTGAGATTGTGTAGTGCACCCCGTGTACTGCACTACCTTCTTGTTTTCCAAGGGAGGCAATTGTTTTATAGGGTTTTTTTGGAAACCATAGTAGATCTGAACCTGGGTCAGCCCAAGAATGGTAGTAAGAGAAAACTAACCAACAACTATGTATTTATACAGTTTTGTACATTTCGATCATTAATAGAAATTGCGTATTACTATATCTTTGTGTTTATGGTTGCATCTATGATATATTTTTGTTATATCTCTGCTCTCATTTCATGCTGAAAATAATCTGGATCAATCACATCCCCTATGGAAAATTTGTTGAAGAAGGAAGTTTAGTATCAATGGATTGAGGAATTTCAAAAGAGTCTGGCTACATTGAAACAGAAGATAGTCACCGTGACGATTTTAGTTTTTCCTAACTGAAGTAAGGAATTTCATGTACATGTGGATTCCTCGTCTATAGTTTTAGGAGAAATTTTGGAACAAATGGGTGAAGGAGAGATAGACCATCTAATTTCATTCATGAGAAAGAATTTATAATCCACGTAGAAGAACTATACTACAAAAGAATGAGAAGGTTTGGCGATGGTGTATTCCTTACAAAAGTTCAACAATTACCTACTTGGATCTCACTTTGATATGTATACAGATCACTCTACGTTAAGGTAGGTCATGAAAATACAATGTTGGGGGGTAGAATATGCAAATGGTTATTATTGTTCTAGGAATATGACTTTGAGGTGAACGCGAAACCAGGAAATTTTAACTCGGGACTGGGTCATTTTTCACACACACTGTCAGGAGAAGATGCAAGGAACCTAGGTGATAGTTTATCAGATGCACACTTATTTTCAATTCAGATGGTGGGTGACTATTTTACAGAAATAGTTCAATTTTTAGCTCCATCAGACTTCACAGTGGAATAGAATAAACATCTCACAGTGAAGGAAACAAACTATCAGTTGATAGCAGGAAATATATACAAGTTAGGCAAAGACTACAGCACAGAGACAACTGTGATATTTTTTTTGAAAATGTAGTCACAAAATTTGGATTCCCCGGAGTACTTATGAGTGATCAAGGAGCTCAATTTATGAAAAGGACTATTGCATCATTAAAAGAGCAATTTCATATCCATCATCAGAAGAGTACACCATACCATCCTCAAGAAAATGGCACAATAGAATCCTTCAATAAGATTATGGAACATGCGCTAACAAAGGTTTGGAACCTAAGTCAGGATGACTGGGACTTGAATATTCTATAATTATTATGGTAATATAGGACTAGAAGGAAGAAGCTGATAGAATAGACTCCATTCAGGTTGATGTATGGACAAGACGTTGTTATTTCCATGGAGTTTATTGTACCAATTTTTGGCACTGTTGCGATGGCGGAGCTTATAGATTTAGGCGCAGTGGAAAAGTGAATGTCAAAACTTATGGAATCAGAAGAAGAATGTTGTGTTGCAATTTTCCATTAACAAGTACAAAAATCACGTGAGAAATCTTGACATGCCATCCATATCAAGCAGAAGAAATTTAAAACATGAGATTTAGTGTTACTTTATGAAAACAAGTTTCTACAACACCCAGAGAAACTCCAGATGCATTGGTTAGGTCCATATGTGATCGGATATGTGACAAAGGCAGGTGATGGTCAACTGGAGAAGATGGATGGATAATTTATGGAAGGATCAATTAACGAAATTAGGATGAAATTGTATAGGAACAGTCGTGCTTTCGTGCACTAGTCCGAACTGTGCAGAACATGTACCATAGAAATTGTATTATAGTATAGATAGCCAAAAGGGAAAAGAAGAAAAAAAAAATCAAAAGTGTTTGAAGTAAGAGATAGAAGGTTGGAAGCTAGAGAACATCACAACAATGAAGTAAACATAGATGATGTGTGTACAAGAAGGAAGATTGGAATGTGACAAAAACATATGAAGAAAGAGGGAAAACAATTTAAGAAAATAAATGACAGGACATGGAATAAAGAGATACCATGGCAATGATTTAGTGGCGTCGTGTAGCCATAAATGAAGATCGGCAAGGAGATTTTGACAAGATGGATAATATAACAAATAATTCACCGAAAATATGGATTTAATGAAGCATTAAGGAAAGTAATGAATGTTAAGGAAAGTGGGTTACACTGTAAGTTTGGGTGCAAATGAGTTTAGAAACAAATGGAAAATGGATAAAATCAATTGAAGGGCTGAATGGGTAAAAGTATTGTTATTTGTGTTTCCATAGAGAGCAATGAAAGAAGAGAACGTGGAGCTAAGTGAAAGAAGAACACAGTTGAAGAAGCTAGTTGGAGAGAAAAATGGCACCACCTAAGGAAACAATGACATCAACATCAACACCAAATAAACCATGTAGTAAGCCACCAACATTATTGGTACATGAAGAGACACCATGAGCATTAGCGTCAGAGCCAAGCTCATCCAACTTTCCAAGAGATTACATACCACCAAGAAAAGATATAGTGAATCCATTTAACTCATCGAAAGGAGTTAAGTATGATCTCGTGGAGCCAAAAATCCCACCTTGAGTCATCATAGAGGAAGATATGTTAGGCTTGATCCTAATTTTAAAATATGCATATTATGATATTACAGATGAGAAGAAATTTTCAGAGCTAGAACCGAGAAAGTATTTGAAGAGGTACATCAGTACAGAAAAAAAGATGGTTGTGATAGAGGAAAATATATGGGCAACAGGGTTGCAGAAAGATGGCATTCTAAACTTATTTGACATACCACACTTCAAGAGGAGCGTAGAGATTAGCACCTATGTGAATATTTTGTTGACTTGCATACACGAAGGGTACTTATGGCTCAACAGGCCAATCTCAATTGATACAGACTTGATTGTGCACATTACTGGACTACCATCGCAAGGGGAGGACACTTCATAGATATTTAGAAAAAAAAACAATGAGAAGGCTCTATCAAAGAGCATGAAATAAAATCTTCATACATTCGGAGGACAACACAATTTAGATGTAGCAAGCATATGTGACCCTACATTGAGGTTTGCAACACAAGAATTACCTTGTAAATTTTTAAGGAAGTGTATGAGGGACCAAGTACCAGTGACAGTCATAGCGATAGCCGAGAAGTGTGTTGAGGGAGTGTAGATGAACTGGGCAACATTTTTTCTCAACAATTTTTTGATCGAATGTGAAGAGGTGCAAGATAAAAGGACTAAATTTCACTACACATGGCTATTAATTCTAATTGCATTATCAGCGTGGAGGGAGCCGAATGATACACAATTTTTTGGAGTCAAAGATAAGCCATGCCTAGATGCAAGATATCATAACTTATGGCATACTACAAATAAGGTGTGACAACTTGTTGGCCCTTCACCAAGTTGTGGAGAAACTTGATCATGTTTGACCACTTTTGAGACTTCGACAAGCCGGTCGAAGACAAAGTGCCTAGTGAAGCGGAGATCGTGGAATCCCGCCACCTTTTGTGGAATATTCGGGTTATGGTTTATGTAATGAGTATGGGATGTTAGCCCATGGGTCTTTCCCATATTTAGGCCTTTTGTAATGTATAAAAATATATCTAGGCGATGTAAGAAGGGCTAGACCTAGTAAGATTGGATTAGTGTGGATCTAGAGGCTTTGTGCATACTATGTGTTAAGACTTGTAGAGCTAAGTGCAAGTGATTGTAAGAGGATTTGTGGATTATTAGTCCCCTCCAACCTCTCATTCCCCTCTCCCTTATCCAGGATTTGTGGATTTTTAGTCCCCCATCACTCATTCAACATGGTCAATCCGCATGCAGAGATGGTTTGTATTAATACTATACATAATTATATGTACAAAAAAATCAGGCTCCTTGCCTTCAACACTTAGGCTCCCTGACCCAATAACACATAAGCCCACTAGCTTATATGACTTGGCTCACCAGCCTATAAAACATAATTACAATTCATAATGCAAGATTTATACTTCATAGACATGATTTACAACAGGGCTCGGCCTTGGGGACATTAAAATCCCCTCCCCTTATTTTTGCACTGTCCTCAGTGCAACTTTACACTGCATCTGCAAGATTTTCAAAATTTTCAAAAAGATGCTGGTACTCTGCCCGCATAACATTTTCATCCTCCCATGTCATGTCCTCAGGACCGTACCAAGTCCACTGGACCTTTACAAACCCTATAGCTCGATTCCAGAGCTATTTGTTTTTCCTGTACAATATGCACACATGATACACTTGCAGGACACCTTCTTGTTACACCTAAATCACATTCCAATCGATAACATGATTAGCATCTGGTATATATTTCTTAAGCAATGAAACAGGAAATACATTATGTACAGTCATGGATGTAGGTAATGCAATCATATATGCAACTGGCCCAATCCTTTCTAGGATTTCAAATGGCCCACAAAATCTGGCTGCCAACTTGGCGCAACTTCCCAGCTTCAAGGAACTCATGTTAGCTTTCACTTTCAGGAAAACCTGATCACCCACTTTGAACTCTCTGTGGGTTCTGTTCTTATCAGCATAACTTTTTTGCCTTTCCCAGGCAACTTTCAAATTCTGCTTAATTTTTTTCATTTGGTCCTCCATCTCCTTGAGCAACTCTGGCCCAACTACTATTCTATCAGCTGGATTATCCCAGCTCACTGGAGTATTTCACTTTCTTCCATAAAGTGCTTCAAATGGGCTCATCTTCAATGATGCATGATACCCATTGTTGTAGCCGAATTCTACCAAGTGTAGATAGTCTTCCGATATTGATGGTTTGTCCATCACATACATTCTTAGTATGTATTCTATTACTCTGTTCACCCTCTTTGTCTGCCCATCAGACTTAGGATGATAAGCTTTACTAAATTTTAGATTCATTCCAAATCCTTTGAACAATCCTTTCCAGAAATTCGAGGTGAATTTTGGGTGTCTGTCGGACACAATCTTTTTTAGGAATTTCGTGCAATCGTGCCACTTCCCTTATGAAAATATCATCAACATCTGCTTCCTTGTGAGTAGTTTTCAGTGGAACAAAATAGGCATCTTTTGTATGCTTTTCCACCGCATCTTTGTTGTTCATGCACCATCATCTCCTGTAGTTTTGATTTACTAAATTCACGTAAATCAGGTGGATCGATGGTCCATGTTTACCCAACATCCAACGGTAAAAAAAAAATACGCTACAGTTCTTCAGTATTCGAAGATTTCGGGACTTCAGAACTTCGGGTTTCGAGTTTTGGGTAACCGAGAGTTCATGATGCAGCGACTCCAAATCTCTTGTCACTTCAATCCCCGAATTCCGATACACGAGTTCTTGTACAATATCCAACGATCCTCGATGATTTGGATCTAACGGTCCAGATCTTTTCAAAGTTTCGAGAACCGAGAGTTCATGATGCAGGGACTCCAAATCTCTTGTCACTTCAATCCCTGAATTCTGATATGAAAATTCATGTATGAGATCAACGATTGTGAGCCTCCCCTGATCCGATGGTCCAGATCTCTCCTACGCTTACACCTATCAAATCTCTTCATCCCTAACTTCCTCGCTAGTTGGTTGGATCCAATGGCTCATGGGATTTCGACACTTCTTCCTGGAATCGTTCCATCGTCCGATTCTACCCTTGTTAATCTCTTTCGCGATTCGAGACTTGGAGTGACCAAGAATTTGGCCTGCACTCTAAGTTCATGATCCCTGAATTCACGAAATGAGCCAATGGTTCAAACCAACCACGATCAATGACCCACTTTTATTCTGGATCCTAGGGTGGAGAGTTTCTCCATCCATTAACCACCTTGCAACTTCTGGCTATCTTATGGTCCTCGGTATTTCGCGAGTTCTCCATAGAGAATTCTGACCGTCCAACTCTATTTCTCAAGGACTTATGACCAATGAATTGGTACCCTCCTTCTGAACTTTCATCTACTTGATCCAACACTTCTGGTGTGGATTTCTCTCTCTCCCTATGGCCATATACCACACCGACTGTAGTTTTATAATACCGCTACACCTCCTGAGCTTGTAACATGGTCAAGTAGTCCGTTGACACTCAGAAACATTCTAAGGTATGAAAATAGTCCTGTAGACACAATTTCTTCTCAAACCCTCGGTCCAAAGACCACTTATCCGACCCATCCAAGCTCAACGTTGAAACCATGCTCTGATACCATATTGTAGCACACCCGCCCATGAACCCCACGGTCAGGCCAACGCTACTATGCAAAAAACCACTTTTGGAAAACATTATGCATTCTAATGAACTTAAAACACTTAATTATAGTTAAACACAGAATTACTGCTAGCATTTCAGAGTTAATGGAAATAATAACAATTCATATGCACAACAAAATACGCGATAACATTGCAAGAATCACAGGTATGAAATTTAAATAATTACAGAATTACAAAACATAGTGACACTTATCTGTGAAACTGTCATGCACCACCAACTGTGTTTAAACCTTCCACGAACCTCCCATCCTTAGACCATGCTACTCATCACTCTCAGCGGTAGGTCACCCCCGAGCTGGGACTAAGCTCCACCGAGTAAGGAATCCTAAGCTAGGTAAGGTTTATAGGAAGAATACATGTCAAAGAAGGAGGATTCTCTCCTAGGAACCACTTATGCCCATTGCTCACAGACTCTCCTTCCCCACATGCATGTCCCACCCCGGGAGTATACACCTTCTCTGTCACCTAGACAGTCCTTCGGCTGCTAACCTCCCTTGCCTTGGGCTTCAGCAACAGACCGGACCGAAAATCTCCGAGCTCTATGGCAGCTACAGGGTTCCTTCCAGGAGCTCTCTCCTTCCTCTGCGCACTCTCTCACCTGGAGAGAGTCTCTCATAGGCTTGGTATAACCTTCCTCTTCAACAATAATCACCTCACTCACCTGGAGAGAGGTTACACACAGGTCATACAACCGGTTTCCTTAATCTCGTTCCTGTACAAAGAAGAAAAAAACAACAATGCTCAGCAACGAACATACAACAGCAGCAAATCACACCCAGCCAAGAACTGCGAGGATGCCATAGTCAAATGGGACAACAAACATGGGTTTCCCAAATAGATGACAGATAGAGGCTTCAACCCAACCAGGCTCAACAACTACGGGACGTTTAGTTTTCCCAACCATCCATACAGAACAGACTCATGGTTCTAGGTTTCGGGGATGAGTGATAAGAAATCCATGTAAAGGTCAAACACAGACTTGACGGTTTTGACAGAGGGTGTACCGGCTCCTCCAGAAATCAACACAGGCATTTTTGGTTTCAGAGTTGCGTGAGGGTATTCTTGCAGAGGTCATATGAGATTCCCAGTTCAGACAGTCGATGGTAGAATGGAGGACGAACCCCCATCATGGCTTAACTCAACAGTTTTAACTGCATGTGCTTGGGTTGACACTTGTCACCCATGAAGTTTGTTCCTTCCCATTTGGAAGTCACTCGTCCTTCCAAAGAACTTAGGATAAAACATCAGATTTACACAACTTTGGAATAATAATAATTTAATATTATTCTCAAGGGTTTAAGCCCCATCAACTTAGCCCCTCTTCCAACCTCTCAGCCCCCTCTCCCTTACCCAGGATTTGTGTATGCTTAGTCCCCCATCACTCATTCATCGTGGTCATCCTGCACACAAAGATGTTTTGTATTAATACTGTTCATAATTACATGTACAAAAAAAACAGGCTCCTGGCCTTCAACACTTAGGCTCCTTGGCCTAAAAACACATAAGCCGACTAGCTTATATGACTTGGCTCACTAGCCTATAAAACATAATTACAATTCATAATGCAAGATTTATACTTCATAGACATGATTTACAACAGGGCTCAGCCTTGGGGACATTACAATCCCCTCCCCTTATTTTTGCACTGTCCTCAGTGCAACTTTACACTGCTTCTGCAAGCTTTTCAAATTTTCAAAAAAGATTCGTTTACTCTACCCGCATAACATCTTCATGCTCCCATGTCATGTCCTCAGGACCGTACCAGGTCCACTGGACATTTACAAGACCTATAGCTCGATTCTAGAGCTATTTGTTTTTCATCTCCAATATGCGCACAAGATGCACTTGCAGGACACATTTTTGTTCCACCTAAATCACATTCAAATCGATAACATGATTAACATCTGGTATATATTTATTAAGCAATGAAACATGAAACACACTATGTACAGTCATGGATGTAGGTAATGCAAGCATATATGTAGCTAGCCCAATCCTTTACAGGATTTCAAATGGCCCACAAAATCTGGCTGCCAACTTGGCGCAACTCCCCAGCTTCAGGGAACTCCTGTTAGCTTTCACTTTTAGGAAAACCTGATCACCCACTTTGAACTCTCTGTGGGTTCTATTATTATCAGTATAACTTTTCTGCCTGTCCTGGGCAGCTTTCAAATTTTGCTTAATTTTTATCATTTGGTCCTCCATCTCCTTGAGCAACTCTGGCCCAACTATTATTCTATTAGCTAGATTATCCCAACTCACTGGAGGATTGCACTTTCTTCCATAAAGTGCTTAAAATGGGCTCATCTTCAACGATGCATGATACCCATTTTTGTAGGCAAATTCTACCAAGTGTAGGTAGTCTTCCCATATTGATGGTGTGTCCATCACATACATTCTCAGTATGTCTTTTATTACTCTTTTCACCATCTCTATCTGTCCATCAGACTCAGGATGATAAGTTGTACTAAAGTTCAGATTCATTCCGAATCCTTTGAACAATCCTTTCCATAAATTCGAGGTGAATTTCGGGTCTCTGTCGGACACAATCGTTTTAGGAATTCTGTGCAATCGTGCCACTTCCGTTATGAAAATATCAACAACATTTGTTGCCTTATGAGTAGTTTTCAGTGGAACAAAATGGGCAGCTTTTGTAAGGTTTTCCACCACCACCATGATCGAATCATGCAGCTTGGTTATTCTGAGCAATCCCGTAATAAAATACATCATTACTGCTTCTCACTTCCACTCAGGAATGGTTATAGGTTGCAACAACCCTGTTGGGTGCCTATGCTCAGCTTTAACTTTCTGGCACTCCATACATCTGGTGATGTATTCATTGATCTCTTTCTTCATACACAGCCAAAAGTAACGGCTCTTGACTGCTGCTACTATTTTCTAATATCCAGGGCACCCTACATAAGGCACATTATGCATCTGCTGCAAAATTATCTATATCAAGCACAGGACATTGGGTACAAAAATTATGTTCTTGTACAAAATTATTCCATCTGTTTCCAATTTATAAATTTCCATATTTTGTGGCATCTTACCCTGTTGTAGCTTGGCTACCAATTCTCTGTGTTGCAGATCTACATTTGTAGCCTCCAAAATTCTACTTTTAATATCATTCCCATACATGCTAATGGTTGTAGCATGTAATTCATGCAGCCTCCTGCTGAGTGCATCAACCACTTTAATCTCCTTTCCTTTTATATGCTTGATCTCAAAGTCGTACTCACACAGACATTCCAACCACCTGCTTTGTCTAGAGTTTAAGGTTGGCTGATCAAACAAATATTTCAGACTGTTATGGTCTGTTCTAAGTTCAAACCTCCTTCCCATTAGGTAATGCCTCCATTTATTTAGAGCATGAACTATGGCTACCAACTCCAAGTCATGGGTTGCATAGCTCTTCTCGTGCTCTTTTAGTTTCAGTTTTGCATAATGATCCACTAACTTAAGCTCCCTACTTCTAGATACTTAGGGGTTAGTTAATAAGTATATAAGGTAATTTTTTCTAAATAAGGCACATGAAATAGTTAGTGAGTGGTCACTCAATCTAGAATGGTCATTTTTGTTAAATGTGTCTCACAAGGTAGTTGATACTCATTAAGAATTGTTCTAAGTTTTTTCTCTTTTGAGTTTTGCATAATGGGCCACTAACTTAAGCTCCCTACTTCTAGATACTTAGTGGTTAGTTAATAAGTGTATGAGGTAATTTTTTTTAAATAAGGGACATGAAGTAGTTAGTGAGTGATCACTCAATGTAAAAGGGTCATTTTTATTAAATATGTCCCACGAGGTAGTTGATACTCATTAAGAATTGTTATACGTTTTTTCCCTTTTCATTTTTGAATAATGGACCACTAACTTAAGCTCCCTACTTCTAGATACTTAGGGGTTAGTTAATAAGTATATGTGGTATTGTTTTCTAATAAGGCATGAAGTAGTTAGTGAGTGGTCACTCAATCTAAAAAGGTCATTTTTAGGCGGAGCTTATAGATTTAGGCGCAGTGGAAAAGTGAATGTCAGAACTTATGGAATTAGAAGAAGAATGTTGTGTTGCAATTTTCCATTAACAAGTACAAAAATCATGTGAGAAATCTTGACATGCCATACATATCAAGCAGAAGAAATTTCAAACATGATATTTAGTGTTACTTTATGAAAATAAGTTTCTGCAACACCCAGGGAAACTCCAGATGCATTGATTAGGTCCATACGTGATCGGATATGTGATAGAGGAAGGTGATGTTCAACTGGAGAAGATGGATGGAGAATTTATGGAAGGATCGATTAACGAAATTAGGATGAAATTGTATAGGAACAATCATGCTTCCGTGCACTAGTCCGAACTGTGTAGAACATGTACCATAAAAATTGTATTATAGTATAGATAGCCAAAAGGGAAAAGTAGAAAAGAAAATCAAAAGTTTTTGAAGTAAGAGATAGAAGGTTGGAAGCTAGAGAACATCACAACAATGAAGTAAACATAGATGATGTGTGTACGAGAAGGAAGATTGGAATGTGACAAAAGAATATGAAGAAAGAGGGAAAACAATTTAAGAAAATAAATGACGGGACATGGAATAAAGAGATACCATGGGAACGATTTAGTGGCCTCATGTAGCCATAAATGAAGATCGGCAAGGAGATTTTGACAAGCTGGATAATCTAACAAATAATTCACCGAAAATATGGATTTAATGAAGCGTTAAGGAAAGTAATGAATATTAAGGAAAGTGGGTTAGACTATAAGTTTGGGTGCAAATGAGTTTAGAAACAAATGGAAAATGGATAAAATGAATTGAAGGGTTGAATGGGTAAAAGTATTGTTATTTGTGTTTCCATAGAGAGAAATGAAAGACGAGAACGTGGAGCTAAGTGAAAGAAGAACACAGTCGAAGAAGCTAGTTGGAGAGAATAATGGCACCACCTAAGGAAACAATGACATCAACATCAACACCAAATAAACCATGTAGTAAGCCACCAACATTACTGGTACATGAAGAGACACCATGAGAATTAGCGTTAGAGCCGAGCTCATCCAACTTTCCAAGAGATTACATACCACCAAGAAAATATATAATGAATCCATTTAACTCATCAAAAGGAGGTAAGTATGATCTCGTGGAGCCAAAAATCCCACCTTGAGTGATCATAGAGGAAGATATGTTAGGCTTGATCCTAATTTTAAAATATGCATATTATGATATTACAGATGAGAAGAAATTTTCGGAGCCAGAACCAAGAAAGTATTTGAAGAGGTACATCAGTACAGAAAAAAAGATGGTTGTGATAGAGGCAGATATATGGGCAACAGGGTTGCAGAAAGATGGCATTCTAAACTTATTTGACATACCACACTTCAAGAGGAGCGTAGAGATTAGCACCTATGTGAATATTTTGTTGACTTGTATACACGAAGGGTACTTATGGCTCAACGGGCCAATCTCAATTGATACAGACTTGATTGTGCACATTACTGGACTACCATCGCAAGGGGAGGACACTTCACAGATATTTAGAAAAAAAAACAATGAGAAGGCTCTATCAAAGAGCATGAAATAAAAGCTTCATACATTCAGAGGATAACACAATTTAGATGTAGCAAGCATATGTGACCCTACATTGAGGTTTGCAACACAAGAATTACCTTGTAAATTTTTAAGGAAGTGTATGAGGGACCAATTACCAGTGAAAGTCATAGCGATAGCCGAGAAGTGTGTCGAGGGAGTGTAGATGAACTGGGCAACATATTTTCTCAACCAATTTTTGATCGAATGTGAAGAGGTGCAAGATAAAAGGACTAAATTTCACTACACATGGCTTTTAATTCTAATTGCATTATCAGCGTGGAGGGAGCTGAATGATACACAGTTTTTTGGAGTCAAAGATAAGCCATGCCTAGATGCAAGATATCATAACTTATGGCATACTACAAATAAGGTGTGACAACTTGTTGGCCCTTGACCAAGTTGTGGATGAACTTGGTCATGTTTGACCACTTTTGGGACTTCGACACGCTGGTCGAAGACAAAGCGCCTGGTGAAGAGGAGATCGTGGGATCCCTCCACCTTTTTTGGAATTTTTGGGTTAGGGTTTATGTAACGAGTATGGGATGTTAGCCCATGGATCTTTCCCATGTTTAGTCCTTTTGTAATGTATAAAAATATATCTAGGCGATGTAAGAAGGGCTAGACCTAGTAAGATTGGATTAGTGTGGATCTAGAGGCTTTATGCATACTGTGTGTTAAGACTTGTAGAGCTAAGTGCAAGTGATTGTAAGAGGATTTGTGTGAATACTGTGTAATAAGGCTTTATGTTGCGACCTAACTCGGGGAAGGAGGATCTAGTGAGGTGCGCGAATATCTCTTGTTCTATGCAGAGTGTGTTTTGATGCTTTGTGCTTGTAAGGAGATTAACATAAGATAATAAATAAGAAGAAGAGTCGATGGACGTAGCCCCACGCTGGGGGTGAACCATGTATATCCTGTGTTATGGGTGCTTGTGTGATTGATGTGATTTATGCTTAGTGTTGTGATATTTATGTAGGTTAGATGCATCTGATATAGTAGCTTAATGCTTAATGATGTGAATGAATGCTAGATCTGATCTATTTCTATGTGCTAAGTGCTTGGATGTGTTAGATCTTGTTGAATATTGCGTTGCTCTGTAATTAGGGTTTCTTCCTGCGATGTGAATAAGGGTTCAACACTAATGAATATTAAATTCTAAGTGCTCTGTTAAGTACTTTGATCACATATCTATGTCCCAGCTAGGTTGTATACACTTTAGTCGTGAAACCACACCTGCCTCTACCTTTAGAGAGACTTAATCTGCTTTGCAGGTGTTGTCGAAAGGGTCGGTAGTTAGGATTTTGTTGGTGCGTTGTTGAAACGTTGAACCCCGAGTCTACCCCTGTGCCAACAAATGGTTGTGTTGCCTAGGACCCTGAAACTGTGATTGTTGGGAACTGAAGAAAATAATTTTTTGTGCATAGATCTGTTATCGCGGTGCACAATATTATACTTGATTTGCGAAGCTCTGTGCTAAGAAGGAAACTGGATTTGAAGAAAAGAGGTAAGATCTTAAAGCTTTGTTCTCTGATAAAGGTAAGATAAGTGAAATATTTTGTTTCAAAAGAATGGATCTAGGTATATTTGATAGATTTTGTCCTAGTCTAGAAACTAGGGCACAACTAGAATAAAGAAGATGTGAAATGAATAGATCTAATAAAAATAGTGAAATATATGTTATTCCTATGTATAGAAAGAATGTTTGGACTAACAAGTGGATGCAGGATCCTAGAAATAAATTTTTCATGTTAATTACTATGATCCTAGTGCATAGTATAGGAAAGGTTGGGGATCATTTAAGAGAAAGATAGGATTGACTCTTTTCTATAGTTGCAAAAGACTGGGACATCTTGCTAAGGAATTCCCTGGTAGAAATCCTATTTGTCTTTGTTGTAAAGTTGTTTATCATGAAGTTTTGGATTTCCCTAGGATGATTACTAAATTTGAACAGATGAATATGAGACAAGAAAACAATGAGAAAGGCCAAGAAACTAAGAATGTGCTAGAACACCCAAAAGAATCAGAGACTGTATTATTACAGATGAAAGAAACACTGAATGATCATAGAGATATCAGTTTATTAGAGATCTTAAAAGAGAAATAGTGCATAGAAACAAGAATAGGAGACTTTGACATAGACTGTGTTTTGGATGAGGAAACATAGCTGAATATTATGACAGAAAGAACTTGAGAAATTTTGGGAAATCCTGCTATGGCTCCTTCATTGGGAGGGATAGGAATGTTTAAAGGAAAAATGATAGCCTTATGTGTAAGACTTACCCAGATACCTATGATTTCTCATGGAGCATAGACGAAAGATTAATTTGAGGTCATTAAGTTTGTTGAGAACATCAACTCCCCATTTGTTGAGAACCTGAATTGAGAAAGATCAGACTCGAAAGAGAGAAGAAGAGGAATCTATAGAAAAGAAAAAGAAATAATTAAGGGATTTCATGGCTAGGAGAATAGCACACCTAATAGATGAAGAGGAGTACAAGTTGAAGTTACTGAGGGCCAGAGACCTGGCTATCGAAAGAACATAAGAGGGATTAAAAAACCCATCCATGTAGGAAAGTAGAGCACCTACTCCAGAGAAAGAAGAATTATTACCCTTGAACCCTTTGAAAGACCCTCAGCAACACAAAGTTACTATGCCAAGAGTGGATAAGAATAAAAATGGAAAGAGGAACCCAATAACTCATATCACAAGAAAGAAGGCTAGAAAGCACAGTAAGAAGAAAGCAAAGCTAGAAAAATTGCAGGAAGTCCCAGAGAGGACTTCGTAGAAAGAAGGTTTACAGAACTTGAACCTCGCTGGAATATCAGACTAGTGCAAATTGACACTTTGCCACGGTGGAGAAATATGACCGTTGGAGGCATTCCAACCATTATACCGACGCTCAAGAACAGCTCGAAAACACAGTTATTGCTCGATTCATCACCATTGGACCATTGGGATCATTCCATAACGGATGGAATCGCATTGATTAAGGAATTCCTGCCCATTGGAGGAGTCTGTTACGATGTTATATATTTAACTCGTCGAATGTATTACCGAGAACACTTTTTCAAATTGTGAATTATTCAAGCCCACAGAGAATCGACTACTACCGCGCTGTGATTATTGAGACCTCGCCACCCATTCTGTTACATTGAGATTTTTTTCACTGAATTGAAATCTTTGTTTATGAGCGTGTATGTTGGGTGAGCGCAATGCAGTGGAAAATTCAGTGGAAGAAATTATGGTAGATTTAATGGCAAAGAATGTCATGTCTGCAGGTGCACAAGATTCATCAACAAGAGGAGTGCAAGCCTATCCATCGACTGCACGTCGATCTGGGCCATCCTGAACTGCAATGGAGAAACGAACCAAGCATCGTGATGAATTGGCGAATGAAAAGCACATACCATCAATCATGCCTAACTACATCCCTCCTCTGGCTGGCGCGGTGAGTTGTTGTTAAATTTTTAATTAAAATAAAGTACCAAGGAAAGTGTTTCTCTTCCCTAGGCACCTAAAGGGGAGAAAGTGCCTAATGTGGGTCCTAGTCATTTAATTTGTGAGATACAAATTAAAAGGTGATTTTATGACTAAAGTGAGGGTGAGTGAAGAGACACCAAATCTCAGCCACCCATCTAATCTAATCTCAACCGTTAGATTAGAAGACCCCTCACCTTCCCTCATGAGGTCGACTTGGGCAAGAGGGTGCACCCATTCTTGGGTAGTTGAAGCATTCTTATTGAGAGAACAAGAGAGAGAAAGAGAGAGGCCGAGCTGAAGAAAAGAGATAGCATTTGCTGAAGGAGAGCATGCATTCCAAGGCTGTCGTACAACATTTATTGGCACAGAAATCGAGTCTTAGCAGAATTTTGGCATGAATTTCGAGACAGTCCGTACAATATTAATTGATGGGACAGTCGTACAGTTGTACGGATTTCTAGTTTAGAAATCGAGGAGCAAAGCTACAGGAATGTCCAGATAAGTTTTTGTAAATTTATGAAGATGAATATGCTGTAAAAGAAATTTCTCAGAAGCTCATAAATAATAAAAATCCCTCTCTCACTGGTTTTCCTCTTGTGGGTTTTTCCAGGGTCGAAGTTAGACCGAAAATCTTTGTGTCTATATTTTCTGAGTTTTGCATACTGCTGATATTTTATTTCTGCGTTGAAAACGATGTTCAGAATCCTCATGTTTTAGTTCTGAAGTTTATTTTTTGTTAAGTTTGTATATGCTGAAACAGTGCTGAGACATATGCTGAAACAGTGTTGAGACTTATGCTTAAATAGTGTTGAAACAGTGCTGAGACATATGCTGAAACAGTGCTGAGACATATGCTGAAACAGTGTTGAAACAGTGCTAAGACATATGCTGAAACAGTGTTGAGACATATGCTGAAACAGTGCTGAGACATATGCTAAAACAGTGCTGAGACATATGCTGAAACAGTCCTGAGACTTATGCTGAAACAGTGCTGAGACATATGCTGAAACAGTGTTGAAACAGTGCTGAGACATATGCTAAAACAGTGCTAAGACATATGCTAAAACAATGCTGTAACATATGCTGAAACAGTGCTAAAACTGGGTTTGGCATTTAACTTTGGTTGAAAAATCAGTGAGACTGAAACTGGGTTGGGATCTGAAATTTTTTTACATGGTATCAGAGCTGAGTTGAAGAGAGGCAAAAATTTCAGCAGACAGAAAGTAGGGACAACAGTCACTTCACAGGGCAGATTTTTGAATTTGTGATTTTCAGCAGAAAGAGGGTCATGGCTACTGGTTTGAGGGTTGAAGACAGACTTGATGGGGTAGAAAATTTTGGTGCTTGGAAGGAGATGATGATCTTGCTTTTGCAAGAAAACGAGTTGTGGGACATTGTGGAGAATACCACTACTCATCCTGTTGTGGTACCTACTCATGCTACTCTTCTTGCAGCCTATAATAAGAAGAGTATCAAGGATAAGAGATTTATTCTTGATGCCATCAAGGGTCATTTGATTCCTCACTTGACGGGGAAGACTCATTCCTATGAGATGTGGGAGTCTTTGACTAAATTGTACTAGAGTACAAATGAGAACCGGAAAATGGTTTTGAGGGAAAAACTAAAGAGCATAAAAATGACCAAGGCTGAAAATGTGGTCACATACCTTACTAGATTGACTC
>ML777530.1:2320313-2335216 GCA_009831015.1 Picea engelmannii | reverse complement strand
ATCACATTCCAATCGATAACATGATTAGCATCAGGTACATATTTCTTAAGCAGTGAAACATGAAACACATTATGTACAGTCATAGATGCAGGTAATGCAAGCATGTATGCAACTGGCCCAATCCTTTCCAGGATCTCAAATGGAAAAAAAAATCTTGCTGCCAACTTGGTGCAACTTCCCAATTTCATGGAACTCCTGTTAGTTTTCACTTTCAGGAAAACATGTTCACCCACTTTGAATTCTTTATGGGTTTTGTTACTATCAACGTAACTTGTCTGCCTGTCCTGAGCAGCTTTCAAATTCTGTTTGATTTTGATCATTTGATCTTCCATATCTTTGAGTAGTTCCAATCCAACTACTGCTTTGTCAGCTGGATTATCCCAACTTACTGGAGTGTTGCACTTTTGATCAAAATCTGGACTAGGGGTCAAAATTTTGCTCAAATTTCAAAGTGCTCGGAATGCGATGAAAATAGTGCCATTGCGTCCGTCTCGTCTTCCTGATTCTGGTGGTATATTTAATTTCTCAAACGGAGTCCGTATGGAGAATATATCGCGATCTGTTCGCCAAGCCAAATAGGCAAAAATTTTGGATGCTGACTGTACCTGTCCGTACAGTCCGTACGGTGACATGGCAGGACCGTATAGGCCGTACGGTGGTGATGTGGCAGATGTTGATTGGTTGATTTTGGGCAAGTCGGATTTTGACACGTGTCATTGGGTGGCCAATAATAGGAGGACACGTGGCCCTATCCAAGGGCACCATGTGTCACTCACTGATTGGCTAAGGAGTTTATGTATAAAATGTTGGAGGTCGCGAGGTTCAACCCCCGGACCTCTCCTCCACATAGTGACTTCACAAATTCCAATAACCAACTTTCCCGCCAACGTTCCTTGTTACGAATGTCAACACACATATATTTCATATGGTGTATTGTTTTAATTGGAAAGGGGGCAAGCCGGGGCTTAGCCCCAACCCATGATTTTATACCATAACATATAACCATATGTTATAACCGTGTATATAAATGCGCGCGCGGATGTATGTAACAATAAACCAAAGTTTTACCATGTATTAAAATGTGGCGCAGTTATAACATTTGTGCACGGGTTTTGACATGGCCCACAGTTTTTAATATATATTGCATATGCCCACGAGTTGGAGCGCGGGGGTTATACGGTTGGAGTGGTTCAATGAACTAACCACCCATTTGCCAAGACTATGGTCACATGGCCATATGCCCAGGTGCCGAGGCAGTTAGGGGCTGGAGGCGCCCTAATCGTTCTACGATTTGCACCGTTGGCGCGGTTGCGCCCGGTGCTGGGTTTTAACGTGCATTTTGGAGCGTGTTCTGGGTTCATGCACACAGAGGTGCATTTTGGCGAACCAGTCTCAGAAAGCTTGAAGGAGGAAAATGGAGGAGGCCTAACTTCTTCATCTTTTGGCCGATTGAGGTGCCGTAAAAGCCCAGTTAGGGGTTTTTGGACATATTGGATCCATTGGTGCTGTTTTCAAGGCCATTTGAAGACTTATTCTGCAAGTTTTTCACCATTGAAGTTTCAGCAAGCTCTAGGGAGCTTGAAGCCCTCATTGATCTAGGACATGGTTTGGTGAGCCTATGTTTGTTTTCTATGATTGAATAATCATTTTTGGCTAATTGATATGCTCTGAACACATTGGGACAGGTTTCAGAGTATGTTGAGGACTTTTACAAGTGTTTTTTCCAAAGAGAAGCTCAGGGAAGCTTATGGCCACATGTAGAAGAGGTCATGCCCAGATGAGCCATGATCCATTTTCAGAGTTTTACTAGTCATTTTTGGGGTTTTTATGTGTTCTGATATCAATGGTACAGTCTGTTTTTCCATTGGAGTTGAGCAGCATCTTGTAAAAGAACTTTTGACTAATTAATCCCAGAGAGCCAAGTCCATTGATGGAGGCTCAAGGAGATGTAGCCCAGAGGGGGGTGAACTCCTTTATCATGTTGTGATTGTTGTGCGTTTGATGGTTTATTTGCTGCAATTTGTGTTGCTGTGTATTTATTTCAAGTACATATTTAACCATCTAAAAGAACATTTCCTCACACATAAGCATTTACAAGAAGATACATGAACTTAACACATAAGTTTATTTTGCATATTTTAACACATGAAGCAAGGTCCTGTAAAGTTTTATTTTAATGAAGTAGAGGGTGCTTGCATAGAATAACAAGTCAGGCTTCTATTTTTAGATGAGGTGGTATCAAAGCATAGTTTGTTTTGCTTATGTGTTTTCCATTGATAGCTTGAGATTTAGTTATTGTTTTTTGTGCAAGTTTTGTGTTGAAGTTGGATATCTTCCAAGGATGGAGGAATCTTCAAGCATTTATAGTTCTCATACATTTTCTTTGACAAAGAAGAAATTATAATCATGAGAGATTTGATGAAAGAGATGTGTGAAGACAGAAATGTGTGCATTGTCCTTGAAGAGCGGTTGATGGCCATGAAGAAGGATAAAGACCAACTTCTTGAAAGGTTGCAAGAGATGGAGATTCAACTCCATGAGTCAAAGGAAACCCTTACCAAGTACATGCATAAACATGAGGTATGCAATGTTAGTTTATCTTCTAATTCCTCTAAAGATGAATGTTTTGGTGGTTTTGAAAATCACACAAGAGGAATAGGGTCCAAGTTGTTGTTAAAAATGGGCTATGAAGGTAAAGGTTTGGGTAAACATGCACAAGGCCTTGTTGAGCCTATTGTTGTTGAAGAGCGACCTAAGTTTTGTGGTCTTGGATATGAACAACGGGATGGAACAAATTCCATAGTCGAGGAGACAAGGGAAAAAGTTCCAAGGATAAAATTTGTTTCAAGTTCACCTCCTCAAGAAGGCTTTAAAGGTGAAAGTTCAAGAACTTTTGTTGAAAGTTCAATCCCTTCACCATGCAAGGCTTGTGTTCAAGATGAATGTGAATGTGTGAAAGGAAAGAGTTGTGACAGTGATGAGGAGAAGAACACTGTTGATGGTCTTCAAAGGAGAGCCTATAACTCTTCAGATTCACCTCCTCAAAGAGGCAATAAAGGTGAATGCTCCAGGTATAATTCCGCTTATCATTCAGTTGCTTTTGATTATGTATGTAAAAATGGAGGAAATAATCCATGTACATATTGTGGTTTATATAACCATCATGTTTCAAAGTGTTGGAAAAGATTGGCCACTTTCAGGAAATTTTCTAAACAAAGGCAGCGTGAAAAGAGGATGCAAAAGGTTTGCACTCATTGTCAGAAGCGGGGTCATCTCATTGACCAATGTTGGACGTTGCATCCAACTACTCATCCATAGCATAAGAAGCAGTTGGATAAGGAGATTGGCAAGAATGGAAGAGGAGATTCCATCATCGATGTGAGTCAAGATGATTCACAAGAGGACGATGTTCAGCAGAAAAAGTCACCATTGAGTTGGCTTGGTAAGAAATGGTTGGATTTCTTAAGCAAGTAACGCTTTCATTTTTCTGATTGTAAATGCACTTTTCAACGTTATGTGTGCATTTATGGGAAGGTCGATATGATGTTTCAAATAAGTCTCGACTGGTGTTGATGATTTTCTGACGACTATGTTGTGTCGATCGTGTTGTTCGACTTGTGTTTAGTCGATGGTGTTTATTGACTTGAAAGTTGATTTTGAAAACACCATGTACTTTGATAAAGTACGAGATGTGACAGTTTGTTTAAAGGGCAAAAGATTTTGTTGGCATCATTTTTCAGTCCTGTAAATTTGTTTTCAAGATTGATGGTTTTCTTGGCTTATGACAAGATGTCGCAGGAAGTTTTTGTAGCCATTGGAGAGCTGATTATGTTGACGTCAAAGAGTTCGAAGAGGGACTTGATTCTCAGTGGGAAGGTTGGCAGTTTTCCAAGCACAGAGAGAGCAGTGGGTCAGCAGCAGCCAGAGAGCAGTGGTTGAAGGACATAGCCAGTTGCAGTGCACGGCATGTCAGAGTATTCAGGTGATTGTCGAAAATATTTTGATATAACTTGAAAGCAGACATATAAGCTTTTGTGGGTCCAAAAGCCTTTCAGTGGGAAGGTGTGATCAAAATCTGGACCAGGGGTCAAAATTTTGCTCAAATTTCAAAGTGCTCGGAATGCGACGAAAATGGTGCCATTGCGTCCGTCTCGTCTTCCTGATTCTGGTGGTATATTTACTTTCTCAAACAAAGTCCATATGGAGAATATATCGCGATCTGTTCGCCAAGCCAAACCGGCAAAAAATTTGGATGCTGATTGTACCTGTCCATACAGTCCGTACGGTGACGTGGCAGGACCATACAGGTCGTACGGTGGTGATGCGGCAGATGTTGATTGGTTGATTTTGGGCAAGTCGGATTTTGACATGTGTCATTGGGTGGCCAATAATAGGAGGACACGTGGCCCAATCGAAGGGCGCCACATGTTGCTCACTGGTTGGCTAAGGAGTTTATGTATAAAATGTTGGAGGCCGTGGGGTTCGACCCCCAGACCTCTCCTCCACATAGTGACTTCAAAAATTCCAATAACCAACTTTCCCGCCAACGTTCCTTGTTACGAATGTCAACGCACATATATTTCATATGGTGTATTGTTTTAATTGGAAAGGGGGCGGGCCGGGGCTTAGCCCCAACCCATGATTTTATACCATAACATATAACCATATGTTATAACCGTGTATATAAATGCACGCGCGGATGTATGTAACAATAAACCAAAGTTTTACCATGTATTAAAATGTGGCGCGGTTATAACATTTGCGCACGGGTTTTGACATGGCCCGCAGTTTTTAATATATATTGCATATGCCCACGAGTTGGAGCATGGGGGTTATACGGTTGGAGTGGTTCAACGAACTAACCACCCATTTGCCAAGACTACGGTCACATGGCCATATGCCCAGGTGCCGAGGCGGTTAGGGGCTGGAGGCACCCTAACCGTTCTACGGTTTTCACCGTTGGTGCAGTTGCGCTCGGTGCCAGGTTTTAACATGCATTTTGGAGCGTGTTCTGGGTTCATGCACACAGAGGTGCATTTTGGCGAACCAGTTTCAGAAAGCTTGAAGGAGGAAAATGGAGGAGGCCTAACTTCTTCATCTTTTGGCCGATTGAGGTGCCGTAAAATCCCAGCTAGGGGTTTTTGGACATGATGGATCCATTGGTGCTATTTTCAAGGCCATTTGAAGACTTATTTTGCAATTTTTTCACCATTGAAGTTTCAACAAGCTCCAGGGAGCTTGAAGTCCTCATTGATCGAGGACATGGTTTGGTGAGCCTATGTTTGTTTTCTTTGATTGAATAATCATTTTTGGCTAATTGATATGCTCTAAACACATTGGGATAGGTTTCAGAGGCTATTGAGGACTTTTATAGGTGTTTTTGCCAAAGAGAAGCTCAGGGAAGCTTATGGCCACATGTAGAAGAGGTCATGCCCGGATGAGCCATGATCCGTTTTCAAAGTTCTATTAGTCATTTTTGGTGTTTTTATGTGTTCTGATCTCAATGGTACAATCTGTTTTTCCATTGGAGTTGAGCAGCAGCTTGTAAAATAGCTTTTGACTAATTAATCCCAGAGAGCCAATTCCATTGATGGAGGCTCAAGGAGATGTAGCCCGGAGGGGGGTGAACTCCTTTATCATGTTGTGATTGTTGTGCATTTGATGGTTTATTTGATGCAAGTTGTGTTGCTGTGTACTTATTTCAAGTACATATTTAACCATCTAAAAGAACATTTCCTCACACATAAGCATTTACAAGAAGATACATGAACTTAACACATAAGTTTATTTTGCATATTTTAACACATGAAGCAAGGTCCTGTAAAGTTTTATTTTAATGAAGTAGAGGGTGCTTGCATAGCATAACAAGTCAGCCTTCTATTTTCAGATCAACTTTCTTCCATAAAGTGCTTCGAATGGGCTCATCTTTAGTGATGCATGGTACCCATTATTGTAGGCGAATTCTACCAAATGCAGGTAGTCTTCCCACCTTGATGGTTTATCCATGACATACATTCTTAGCATGTCTTCGATTACTCTATTCACTCTCTCAGTCTATCCATCAGACTCGGGATGATATGCTGTGCTAAAGTTCAAATTCGTTCCAAATCCTTTGAACAGTCCTTTCCAGAAATTCGAAGTGAATTTCGGGTCCCTATCAGACACAATTGTCTTAGGAATTCCATGTAAGCGTGCAACTTCTTTTAGAAAGATATCAGCAACATCTGCTGCTTTGTGGGTGGTTTTCAATGGAATAAAATGGGCAACTTTAGTAAGCTTATCCACCACCACCATGATTGAATCATGTTGCCTGCTTGTTCTGGGCAATCCTGTGATAAAATCCATTGTTACCACATCCCATTTCCACTCAGGAATAGGTAAAGGATGCAACAACCCTGCTAGGTGTTTGTGCTCAGCCTTGACCTTCTGGCATTCTATACATCTGGCGATGTATTTAGAAATTTCCTTCTTCATACCTGGCCAAAAATAATGGCTTTTGACTGCCGCCACAGTCGCCTAATATCCAGAATGTCCAGCATAAGCCACGTTATGCATCTCCTTTAGAATTGCCAGCTTCAATTCTCGGTCATTAGGTACATATACTCTGTTCTTATGCAGAAGTAAACCATCAGTTCCCAAAGTGTAACTTTCCTGGGTCTGTGGTTTCTCACGCTGCTGTAGCTTTGCTACCAGATTTTGGTACTGCAAATCAGCACTTGCAACCTTCATAATTATGTCTTTCAACTCAGTCTGGTACATGCTAATAGCTATAGTATGTAGTTCATGCACTTTTCTGCTGAGTGCATCAACCACCTTATTGTCTTTCCCTTTGATATACCTGATATCAAAGTCATATTCACACAGAAATTCCATCCATCTAGTTTGTCTGGCATTTAAGGTTGGCTGATCAAATAAATATTTCAGATTGTTGTGGTCTATTCTTAATTCAAATCTCTTGCCCATGAGGTAATGTCTCCATTTCCTCAATGCGTGGACAACTGCTGCCAGCTCTAAATAGTGCGTGGCATAATTCTTTTTATGCTCTTTTAGCTTTCAAGATTCATAACAAATTACAAATCCCTCTTGGCTGAGAACTCCTCCTAGCCCCTCCTTACATGCATCTGTGCACACTATGTAATCCTTACTTGGATCATCAATCTTTAGGATTGGGGCACTAGTGAGCAACTACTTCAATCGCTGGAAGATGCTCTCACATTATTCAATCCACTGGAACTTCTTCCCCTTCCTTTGCAAGGAAGTGATGGCATGAGCTATCCTTGAAAATCCGGCTATGAACCTCCTATAATAGCCTACCGGACCCATAAAGGATCTAACTTCTATTACGTTCCTTGGTTCTAGCCATTCTTGAATGGCCTGCACCTTCTCAAGATCCACAGCGATCCCTTTTTTAGATATAATGTGTCTTAAGTAATGGATCTGCTTTTGGTAAAATGAGCACTTGCTCAGTTTTGCGTAAAGATGGCGTTCTCTCAACACCTGCAGCACCATTCTAAGATGTTGTTCATGCTCTGCCTCTGTCTTGGAATACACCAAGATATCGTCTAAGAAGACTATGACAAACTTGTCCAGATAATTTATGAACACTCCATTCATTAAGCACATGAAAACAGCAGGCGCGTTGGACAGTCCAAACAGCACCACTGTAAATTCATAATGACCATACCTTGTTCTGAAGGCGGTCTTGCTGATGTCCTCATCCCTTATTCTCACTTGGTGATATCCAGATCGAAGATCTATTTTCGAAAATATTTTTTCATCCTTCAACTGATCAAAAATATCATCAATCCTTGGCAGAGGATATTTGTCCTTGACGGTGACTTTATTCAACTGTCGAAAGTCAATTCACAACCTCATCGTCCCATATTTCTTCTTCACGAATAGGACTGGGGCTCCCCACGGTGACATGCTGGGACGAATGTACCCTTTCTTTAGTAGCTCTTCGAGCTGCAATTGCAACTCTTTCAGCTCTGGTGTGCTCATTCTATACGGAGTCTTTGAAATTGGAGCTGCTCCAGGCATCAGATTTATAGAAAAATCGATGTCCCTCTTCGGAGGTAGTCCAGGCACCTCTTGAAATACATCCTTAAATTCTTTGAGCACTTCGTGGTCTACCAATTTCGAGACCACATCTTGGAATACTTCTTCCACCCGGGCTGCAAATAATTGACAACCTTTCTGGTAACATTTCTTCAGCTGCATGGCTTAGATTTCTCTAACAGCCACGGCTCTAGGAATTCCTTGGACTGTTATCCGATTTCCCTCTTCGTCCAGACATGTAAATCTCTTGTTACGGCAATCCAGAAGGGCACGGTGCTGGTCCAACCAGTCCATCCCAATTAAGCAATCATATGAGCCTAAAGGCAGAATGTTCAATTCATGTCCGCTGAACAGGACTTAACCAATTTAGTGACCTTCCTCTTGGTCCATGTGGCTAACTACACTAACCAAGACTTCTCATGTTTTCTTCTCACTAGATGCATACTTTCTACCACTCTAGGATCTACATAACTATGGCTAGCCCCTGAATCAATCAAAATAACAAGTGGTTGGTTGTTGATCATACCTTCCACTTCAATCATGTGTGATTGAAATTCTGCTTGCTTATTGTCCAAGGCTGTGTAGATCCTCGGCATTCTGCTGCCCATATCCTCCACTGTTTTAGCTTGCTGAACAGTATGTACAGTTCTTGCCTTACCATTTTTATGGGGATAATCTCTGTACTTGTGGTTTCCTTGACAGCCCCAACACTGAATGGGCACCTGTCTCTGTCTTTGTGGTCTCTCTTCAGTCATTCTCGGCTCTCTAAACGATGGCTATTCCTAAAGACTGTTTCTGTAAAAGGAAGGTTTGCTTCCCTTCTGCCTTTGTTCCTTCTTAAACCTCTTCTGGTCATCCCAAGTCTTCTGAAAGGTAGGCTTTTCCCTTTGCTTTTCATATAGGCATTTCGCCCTTCTTATGGTTTCTTCCATGGTCTTAGGATCATCGTATTGAATCTTGTCACCAATGGAAGGTGGCAGTCCACTCAGATACCTCTGAATTTTGACAGCCTCATCCTTGATGAATGGAACATACTTCAGCAATTCCAGAAAACTTCGCTCATACTCATCAATGACCATACTGCCTAGCTTGAGTTCGAAGAACTCCTTCATCTTTCTGTCATAATATCTTTTAGTCAGGTATTTCCTCTCGAAATACCTCTTGAATTCCTTCCAAGTAAACTATTTCTCTTTGATGTGCTGCACCTGCACAAACTGATCCCACCACATGGATGCCTTTCCTTTTAGTTGGTACATTGCAATTCTTCCTTCTACATGAGCAGAATAATTCTGCAGCTGGAAATATTTCTTCATGCCAAGCAACCATGTCTCAACATCTTCCTCCTTCTTATGCTCCCCATCAAATGTTGGAGGTTTAATTTTATTCATCTCTCCTTTCAATTCCTCCCTTCCAGATTTTTGATGTTTTCTGGTAGGTGATGGGCTTGAACTGCTGTGTGTCTTACTGCCATAACATCTTTGGGAGCGACTGTGATGTCGGCTATCACTCCTCGACCTGCTTCTTCTCCCATGAGTTTTGTGACTCTCCATCGTACTTGAGTCTCTTCCTTTCTCAAGTTTCTTCTCTATTCTTTCCAGACTCTGCATGAATCTTAAGTTTAATTTCCCTTGCCGATCCTTGACTTTCATGAGCTTTTGCCTATCAGCTCGACGCTCCTTGGCCTCTCTTTGTAGCCCTTCAATGATTTTCATCATATGTCCTTCCTTATCCATCTATTTTCCATGCCCATTAGAGTTCGATCCTTCAACTCCCAGGTTAACATCCTTTCCTTCTTGTTCGTCTTCCATTTCAGGGATAATTTGCATTCTTCCCCACTCCATACTTGGCGTTGATTCTCTGGAGTTTTGGCCTTCGTTGAACTCTGCACACGCACTGTGCAATTGAATTTGAAATTTGTCAGACCATTAAACTTTATGAACAATCCACAACATTCATAATTAATACGAACAAGAACGAAAGACATCTCTACTTCACAAAGTTTCCTGAGTTCCATTTGGCTCTGTGTTTTTTGGGTTTCCGAAAATTCAAGTTTAGTTATTTCGGGACTTCAAGTTTCGGAGTTTCGTAATTTCTGATGTCGAGGTTTATTGTCCTCTCGGATTCCCGATCTCCGATATGCCTTAGCCCTTCAAGCTAAACCCTGGTTGATGTGACCGTTGACTCGTGACCCCGGCCTTTTCCCTTATCGGGGTTCGGGGTTTCGCAAATCTGAATGTGCAAAAACGCTTGACAGCGGAATCCCCAATTTCCCGATTTTTGATGGACTTCGTCCGTGCTAGCCCTCCGAGCTATAGCCTCACCATATGACCACTGCCCATGACCGTGATCAATCCTCTTATTGGGGTTTCGAAATTTGTGATGTCGCGATGCACATGCATTCACAACCTCCAATCCTCTGATTCCTGATGTGCTTTTGCACTGGCTAGCTCTCCTGGCTTAGCCCCTGGTCCACATGACCATACTATATGACCTCCACCCTACCCCGTCGGGTTTCGGTGATTTCAATGTTATGCTCCTACGCTCACGGGATCCTCAATGGGTCCCAGTCGTTGAATTGTCAACAGTCCTTTTGCCTGTCGCTAAAAATCTGCCACCTGTCCTCCTGACAGTCGGTGTGGCCCCACACTCCTAGGCCTTATCGGGAAATCGCGTATCGTGATTTTCCAATGCACGAAACCTTTTCTTCCGGGATCTCCGATGTCCCGATTCCTGATATGCCGACGTGCCTTTTTGGATTTAACCCTTCGCGGTTAAGTCAAGTCCATGTGACCTCTACCCCATGACTGTACTCAAAGCTCTCGTCGGGGTTTCGGGGTTCAGAGTTTCAAAGTGTATGAATCACTTGTCATTGGGGTGCCCGATTTCCCGATGAACTTCAAACACTGATGGACTTACTCCTTGTCGGGACTTTCCCCGATGGTGCAGATCTCTGCCACGTGTCCACTAAATCAACGGTCCAGATTTGTCGCGAAATCGCGGATCGCGATTCCGTGTGACGAGATCTCTTTGTGTTTGAGAACTCCGATTCTCCGATTTTCGACTCTGCGGAATATCCTGACACGTGTCCACCCGAGATTCACGACTATGATCCCTCCTCGGGATTTCGAGAATCACAAGGTCTCGATTCTCTTGACTTCTAATATCCTGACGCCTCTCCGAGACTTCTCCTCTACCCATGAGGACTTTAAGTCCTGCGCAACTTCTGTCAACTCAGACGATTGACGGGTAATCCCACAGGGATCTTACGACTCATGATCCTCCTGAGTTTGAACTCCTGTGCAGTATCCAAAGGCTTTAAATCTTGTGCAAGTTCTCCAAATCTGACGGTTACAAGGGTTTTCCTTCCCTCTCGAACATATCCGACGGTTCTAACACCATTGGTGTAGAGACCTATCTCCCTGTGGTCATAGACCATACCAGCTGCGGTTTTCACCGCACCACTAAACCTCCTGAGCTTGTAAGACGGTCAAGCAACTACTTGACACACTGGAACAACCAACGTCCGAAATTGGCCATTCTAGGCCCAATTTCTCTTCACATTTTCGGTCCAAAGACCGCTCCATTGGCCCATCTAGGCTCAGTTTCGAAACCTTAGCTCTGATACCAATTTGTAGTGTACCTTTTTACTACCGAGGTTTACAACCTCACAGTTACCATTCTATACATGAATGTTTACATAACTCATACAAGAATTATAACCACATGGATTTAACACATTTAATTCTCTGAATAAACGTATCTCATTACTGCTATAATCACACATTCCATATCATTTAACAATAATTCATTTACACAGCGGAAACATGATACATAAGCAACCAGTCACGCATAACATGATCAAAGCATAATTCAAATACTTATCTTTTAATAGCTGTAGAAAACACCAACCGAGTGCAGGCCTTCCACGAACCTCCCAGCCTTAGACCACACTGTTCATCAGCTCAACAGTGGGTCACCCCTGAGCTGGGACCGAGCTCCACCCCAAGGCAAGGAATCCTAGGCTAGGCTGAGATTACAGGGAAGACATCACAGAAATATCTGGAAGGATTCTTCCCAGAGATGCCATCTTACGCCCACTACTACCAGACCCTCATTCCCCACATGACTGTTCTGCCCGGGAGTATACACCTTCACATGCACAATCCATCGGTGCTAACCTCCCCTTCTGGGTCTCAGCAACAAGCCAGATCAGGAAGTCTCAGAGCCCGTAGCTGGTGTTGGACACTCTCTGGAAGAAGACACTTCCCAACAAACTCTTTCACCTGGAAAGAGTTGCTCGCAGGCATGACAACCTGCCTCTTCAAACCACAATCACCTCCCTCACCTGGAGAGAGGTTACACATAGGCTAAGCACGAATTCACACTGGCTAGTAAGCCACGCGCAGTCTAGCACGGCGTGGCCACAACAGCCAACTGGGAAAACAGACACGGGCTTCCCAAACAGGCTCAACAATCACGAAATAGACTCATGGTTTTGGTTTCGGGATTTCACAAGGTGTATAGAGATTTCCACTCACAGACTTGATGGTTCAGAACATAATGTACGGTTATCTCAGAACGACACAGGCCTTTTCCAGTTCAGAGGATGAAACAGCTTTCCGGAACAAAAACTAACTTTTTCCCAAAGTCTACCCAGGCTACTAGTTCAAGGGGTGTACGGTTCAGAAGATGCACAAGGGTATCTTTTCAAAGGTTTGACCCATTCACGCTCAGATAGTCCAATAGAATCGAGGAGGAACCTACGCAGCAGTTGACAGGAATGGGAGCGAAACCCCCAACATGGCTTGCTTCGGCAGTTTTAACTGCATGAACATGGGTTGACACTTGTCACCCATGAAGCTCGTTCCTTCACATTTGGAAGTCACTCATCCTTCCAAATAACTTAGGGTAAAATAATATGCACATGGCTCTTTTTGGAAATAATATTAAAATATTATTCCAGGCCTAAGCCCCCTAGGCTTAGCCCCTAGGTTCAACACACAGCCCCTTTTTCCCACCTTCCAGCCCTTAATCCCTTGCCCACTCTGTGGACGCTCAGTCCCCCATCACTCTTTCATCATGGTCGGTCTGCACCTGGCGGTTTTTATATTTTATTGAAGTGCTGCATACATACAGATACAAAATTCAAGCCCGTGGCCCTCTACCCTTAGGCTCTCTGGCCTAATCAAATACATAAGCCTACCGGCTTATACAAAACTTGGCTCACCAGCCTATAACACATATTTACAATCTCTTTCAGATCATGGTTTACATCGGGGCTCGGCCTTGGGGACACTACAGAAAGCATGGGCGTTTGGATGCAGCTAACTGAAGATGTGGAGCTGCAGGAGATTGGCCAGAAGACACATGTTTTGAAGGATAAGGTGCATAATTTCAAATAAGTAATGAGTACATTACCGCCAACAGAGGTGGTAACAACAATGGCTGAAAACATAAAGCTATATTCAAAAATAAATCAACTAAGGGAGGAGCAGTAGGCTTGCATGAAAAATATTGAAGTATTGCAAGTAGAAGCTTATAAGGTAACAACAAAGTTATCCGGCACTCAAGGCCTGGTCAAGAAGGTAGCGTAGGAAAGCACTGAATAATTGAAGATTCACTTAACTACAAAAATGGTCGAGGAAATTGTATAGCAAGAAGCACAAGTCAAGGAAAAATTTGCAACGAACAACAATATACTACAAAAGTTCTTGGCAGCCTAGAGAAGACCTGAATTAGCTTGAGATGAGCCACATGTAAGTGTTGGGGGCCTTTTGGAGCAGGCTATCTTGGATAATTCTTGGGAATCGCACTGGAACAGATCACGAGAAATTTTGGCTAAGGAGTAGCATGCGCACAAAGCAGTTGGCACATGTTTGATAGTTAGTATGCAAAATGCAGAAAGTAGTTAGGATTTTGGGGACATTATGTACACCTTGTAACCATTTTGTAATGGGTTTATCCTTATTGTAAAGATATAAATTGTAATGGGTTTTTGGGTAGAAAGAGGTGAAGTATGAAAGAGTGAAAAATTACTAAGTGTTTGGGTGTTTTGAGTGATGATTGAGGTTTCAAGGAGTTAGGCTCGCACTGAAGCAGAATGGTTGAGGCAAGTTTGGCTAATGTCAACCGATATATATTGTTGTAATCACAGTGTGAAACTATAAGGAGATTTCTCATGAATAAAATAAGAAGTCAGTCACTGTGGACGTAGCCCATATTGGGGTGAACCACGTTAAAATGTTGTGTATTGATGTGTTGTTTTTGTGTGTTATTGATGCATCTCATGTTTGTTGTTACTCTGCAAAGAATATAAAGGTATAGTATTATGAATATGTCATTGTTATATGTTGTTATGGTCATGCACACTTAAGTTAATGGTGAATGAATGAATGTTAAGTGGAGTAATGTCATGCACATGGTATATTGAACGATAATTAAAGGTTAAATAACATAAATTGTGCACACAATAGATTAATGGATAATGCATAGTATGGTTATGCTAAATTCCTCACTTCCCCTCATCATTGTAGAAACTTGGTTCCTTCAGCCCCTCTAGATGCCTCGGGTGAGACTTCACTTGCTTGTTGGTGATGTTGAAAGGGTTGATGTCTAAGGGTTTTGTTGGTTTATTAATGATTAACCTTGGGTCTTCCCATTGTGCGCCAACACTAGCCCCACATATGGGAGTAATGGAGGTTGACATGGTGTCCACTTGATACAATGATGGTCAACAAGTTAAGTCAAGTTGCAGGAGGCATAACTTTTGCATACGAGATCCCATTTAGGTCATTTTTGCACCATTGGAAAGGTCTTAGTATGTAGAAAAACATCAAGAGGTTGGG
>ML777530.1:2293580-2307207 GCA_009831015.1 Picea engelmannii | reverse complement strand
AGATACTTAGGCGTTAGTTAATAAATATATGAGATAATTTTTTCTAAAAAAGAACAAGAAGTAATTAGTGATTGAGTGGTCACTCAATGTAAAGCCGACCTAGGCGTTCACGCGCCCAGTACTCAATGTGAGAATTGTTCTAATAGTGGGTCACTAACTTAAGCTCCCTACTTCTAGATACTTAGGCGTTAGTTAATAAATATATGAGATAATTTTTTCTAAAAAAGAACAAGAAGTAATTAGTGATTGAGTGGTCACTCAATGTAAAGCCGACCTAGGCGTTCACGCGCCCAGTACTCAATGTGAGAATTGTTCTAAGTTTTTTTGTTTTTCAGTTTGGCATAGTGGGCCACTAACTTAAGCTCCCTACTTCTAGATACTTAGGCGTTAGTTAATAAGTATATGAGCTATTTTTTTCTAAATATGGAACATGAAGTAGCTCCTAAGTGGTCACTCAAAGTAAAAGGGTCATTTTTATTAAATATGTCCCACTAGGTAGTTGATACTCATTAATAATTGTCCTAAGCTTTTTCCTTTTCATTTTTGCATAATAGGTCACTAACTTAAGCTCCCCACTTCTAGATACTTAGGGGTTAGTTAATAAGTATATCAGGTAATTTTTTCTAAATAAGGGACATGAAGTAGTTAGTGAGTGGCCACTCAATGTAAAAGGGTCATTTTTATTAAATATGTCCCACTAAGTAGCTGACACTCATTAAGAATTGTTCCACTTTTTTTCCTTTTTCAGTTTTGCATAATGGGCCACTAACTTAAGCTCCCTACTTCTAGATACTTAAGGGTTAGTTAATAAGTATATGAGGTAATTTTTTCTAAATAAGGGACATGAAGTAGTTAGTGAGTGGACACTCAATGTAAAAGGGTCATTTTTATTAAATATGTCCCACTAGGTAGTTGATACTCATTAAGAATTGTTCTATGTTTTTTCCCTTTTTAGTTTTGCATAATGGGCCACTAACTTAAGCTCCCTACTTCTAAATACTTAGGGGTTAGTTAATAAGTATATGAGGTAATTTTTTTTAAATAAGGCACATGAAGTAGTTAGTGAGTGGTCACTCAATCTAAAATGGCCATTTTCATTAAATATGTCCCACTAGGTAGTTGATACTCATTAAGAATTGTTCTACATCTTTTCCCTTTTCAGTTTTGCATAATGGTCCACTAACTTAAGCTCCGTACTTCTAGATACTTAGTGGTTAGTTAATAAGTATATAAAGTCATTTTTCTAAATAAGACACATGAAGTAGTTAGTGAGTGGTCACTCGAAGTAAAGGGGTCATTTTTATTAAATATGTCACACTAGGTAGTTGAGGCTCATTGAGAATTGTTCTACTTTTTTTTCCTTTTAAGTTTTTCATAATGAGCCACTAACTTAAGCTCCCTACTTGTAGATACTTAGGGGTTAGTGAGTGGTCACTTAACCTAAAATGGTCATTTTTAATAAATATGTTTTACTAGGTAATTATATTCATTAAGAATTGTTTTAATTTTTTTCCCTTTTCAGTTTTGCATAATGGACCACTAACATAAACTCCCTACTTCTAAATACTTAGGGCGTTAGTTAATAAATATATTAATTAATTTAAAAAAAAAAAAACATGAAATAGTTAGTGAGTGATCACTCAATGTAAAGCCGACCTAGGTGTTCACCCAGCCAGTACTCTTGACCCGTTAACCCAGTACGTAGTTGATATATATATATTTAGTAGAGTAAGAACAGAACACGTCCCCACATCAATTAAAACGCAGAGCGGGCAAATCGGAGCAGACAGAAATCTAAAACGAGAATAGTTGGATTCGGTCTTTGATTAATTGGATTGGATTTAGGAGGAAGTAATAACATGGAGAATAATTCTGTGGAATCGGTGCAGAGTCAATTCGTAGCAGAGGAAGGGGGAGCAACAGCATCATCAATCCCAGTTGAATTAGAAGAGAAAATGGGTGAACTGAATCTGGAGAACAACATTCGGCCGCAGATTAAAAATATAAACACAGATGCTGAAAATACAAATACAAATGGAATTCCTGAAACAGCGCCGCAGCAACAGGGCCTCTTTCATCCCCAGCAGCAGCTGCAACAATATGTTTATACTAGAAATAGTAATAGAAATGGAATTCCTGAAACAATGGTGCAGCAACAGGGCCTCTTTCATCAGCAGCAGCTGCAACAGTATGAGCGCCGTCTTCCTCGGCGGCAACAGTATGTTGATAATAGAAATAGAAATAGAATTCTTGAAACAATGGTGCAGCAACAGCGCCTCTTTCATCAGCAGCAGCTGCAACAGTATGAGCGCCGTCTGCAACAGTATGTTGATAATAGAAATAGAATTCCTGAAACAACGGAGCAACAACAGCATAGCGGTCTCTTTCATCCCTGGCGGCCGCAGCAACAACAGTATTACCGCCACCATCTTGCGCACCAGCGGCCACAGGGGCAGTTTGAGCGACAACAGTATCGCGGTCACCCTCATCCGCAGCAACAACGGTATCACGGTCACCTTTCTGTTGCCGGCGTGTGTATGATGAATCGACCCAGTCAAAATGAAATAAACCGCAATCACGCCCTCGTCATTAGCAACCACAGCCGCCAGCAGCTTCTTCAGCAGCGTCGTTCAATTGCGCCTGATAATCCTCCTACACACAGTGACAATAACAACGCTCACCAGTAGTTTATGAAATTTCATTGAGTTGTCCAATTTGTAATTTCGTTTCAACTTAATCCCTGTTTGTGTTTTTCGGATCTTGCTACTTTGCCTTGGTGATTGCTTTTCGGATCTTGCTACTTTGCCTTGGTGATTGTCCTAGGTGGGTGGCTTTTTAAAATGGATTTGTTGTGTGACTTCTGAATCTTTAATTCTCTTAGGATTTTGTTTGAAAATGAATGTTATTGGTACAATGTTTGGATTAGCTATTTTCCATGGTGATCTATTTGTCCTTATAAAAAAAATATAAAAAATGATTTGAATAGTTTCAAGAGCTCTATTTACTTAAAAAGCTCTATCCACATGTTAGGATTAGGCCTATAACATAAGTTCCTTGCTTTTGGATGCTTAATGTATGAGGCAATATTCTCTAAATAAGATCCATTTACAGAAAGAAGTTCTATCCACATGTTAGGCTTATAACATAAGTTCCTTGGATACTTAATGTATGAGGCAATATTCTCTAAATAAGGCCCATGAGCTAGTTAGTGGGCCATTACTTTATGTATAAGTGTCATGTTTATTAAATATGTCTCATTAGGTAGTTGATATTTATTAATAATGGGACCACAAGTAACTATAGTTTTTCTACTGAAAATATATTTATATCTAGGCACAAAGTTATGTAATGATTTTCCAAATATTGCTATTGTATTGAACTTCTATTCAATTATAGGTTTCCCCTCCAAAGAGACCTATGAACATCACTCTATTTTTATAGAATTATCAATTTCTAGAATTATCAATATGTTGGTGCATCTCTTGTATTGGCCAATTTCTAGAATTATCAATTTGAGGCAGGGATTAATAACGCCTATAAAATTTGCCACAATCTGCGTTGTTGCATCTCTTGCAAAATTTACTAGTTGGAAGTCTATACATACTAGTTTTCGGTGTATCGATGCAGACATTCACAATTTGATAAAATTTCACTCATATGGATGTATGCACACAATTGTTGCATGGAGGACAATAGTTTAGTTGAGAAAATGAAAAAGTATCAAATCAGTTATGTATCAGTTAATTGTTTCATAAATATTTTTGAAATCCAAGTTACAAGTAGAGAGTTTAAAGAAAGGATGGGGTTAGACATGTGTCTTCTTTGAAGGAAGGCGATCCCCTCCACCTTTGCAATATGAGTTGGATCGGTCTCTCATCGACATTAGTTGATATTGAGTCGACAAAATGAAGCCAAGACTTGCGTAAGAAAAATCTCTTGTATTTTATTAACAATGAAAGAGTCATAGTAGAGTCAAGTTAGTCAAGTCCTCCTTCATAGATCAAATGCAAACTCCAACACATCCAAATTTAGTGATCAGAGCATTTAGAAAGTAACAGTTAATAAAGCATAGATGATGAACATGCCAAAAGCAATTAAAGGAATTCAAGAGAGAAACATATTTTCACACACACACACACACATGGAGAGATGAGGAGAAAAGATGATGACAGAAGAACAAATGATTTGATTGAACTCCTTGGTATAAAAGTTGCAACATTGTTCCCGATTTGTGACCTCTGAAGCTTGAAGTTGCAACATTGTCATCTGAGGTATGGACCTCCACCATAGGGTGTTGTGCAGGTGCGAGATGAGCCCGGGATGAGCCACTCACCACTCTGAAGGCACCAGAGAGAAGTGAAACAACATGATCAAGAGGACCATTGTTGGGTGGGAGCAAAGCGCTACGAGACTCACCAACTGCATAGACATCTACCAAATTGAAGACAAAGGCTAAAGAGTAATAGGTCATTAGTTATTTGCACACTTTCTCGAGATGAGCAAGGAATTGGGTGTAGGGGAGATGTTAAGAGGGCCTCTTAGGCCCTAATAGTCATAAAATATATGTATTAGACATTTGAATACATTAATAAGTGGATAAATCTATGTAAACGTCTGTAACAAGTGGTAAATGTAACTAAACAAAGGATTAGTTGGAGCGAGTGCACCTACTCCAACTATTCATCTATTTTATAAATAACCCTAAAGATGGAATACAAACTTGGAATGGAATTCCTTTTCTAAATTATGATGCAGGAGCATCGCTAGCAAAGCCACATGGGATGACAACATAGCGCTTAGAACAACTTTTGAGTAAAATTTATATTTTGAAAGATGGTGTATCTCAGAGAACCTCTGGGGAAAAGACGAATCAGAGAAGTTAATGGGAGGAGGTTGAAAGATCGCGTCAAGACAAGAAGAGATCAAATTGTCCTTTTCGTTATTTGATTTTGGCATGGATCCAAAGAATCTCCTTAAATTGTTTGTCACAGACATTTATGTAATAGGACTTAAGTAGTTGTAGAATTTAATTTCGATCAAGTAGGTAGTTGGAGGAAACCCGATTTAAATATATTTAAATCATAATGCATTTTATAAGGAACCCATTGCATATTGCATAATTTTAATTTTAGAGAACATATTGCATAATTACATAATTGCATAATTTTAGAGAACTCATTGTTCTAGTGTGGGGTATTTTTTCAAAATTACACACACACACACACATTCTAAGTGGGCCTAATGGTTAAGAATATGTGTTTCCTCCTCAGAGGTCACAAGTTCAAATCCAAAAGGGCGTAGGGTATGTATACCTATATAGACTTTAGCACTTAAATCAATGCGTGGAGGGGGTCCCTTATCCCTCTCCCCTCTCTCATGCCTTCCCTCTTTCCCTCTCTCCCTCCCTCTCCCTCCTCCTCCTCTTTACCTCTCTCCCCTTATCTCTCTTTAACTCCCTCTCTCTCTCACTCCCTCTTCTTCCCTTTCTCTCTCCCTCTTGCTTTATTTATGTCTCACCCCCTCTCTCCCTCTCCCTACATCCCCCCTCACTTTGTATCCCCCCTCTCTCTCTCACTCCCTCATTTTCTCTTTCTCTCTCCCTCTTGTTTTATTTATGTCTCGCCCCCCTCTCTCTCATACCTCTACCCCTCACTTTGTATCCCCTCCATATTTATCCCCCTCTCTCCCTCACTCTCGCTCTCTCTACCCACTCCTCTCTCTAGCTCTTTCCCTCTCTCACTCATGCTCACTCTCGCTCTCTATGCCCCCTCCCTCTCTCTAGCTCTTTCCCTCTCTCACTTATGAATTTGGGTAATATTATGTACCTTCAACTAATATATGCAAATTGATCCAACGAAAATGCAACAAAACCAAGTCACATTATATATTTAATAAGTATAATATTGATTTAAAAGTTAAAAACAAAAATATTCATATTAAATTATGAATTGATATCTTAATTTTAAAATTAGATCCATCGACTTTATCTTTAACAAATACAAATTCAATTATTAAAAAAATAGATTCATTTACTTTATATTTAATAAATATAAATTTAAGTATAAAAAAAATTAAACATATAATATATAGATATTTTTCAAAATTTTAACAATATCTTAATTCAAAACATATAAATATATATATCATCGTAATTATTATTCGTATTATAATTATATTATTTTAGGAGTTGCGACAAGTAGGAGTAGCGTGGTAGCCACATGCCCATGAGAGACCATGTGTTGAGCCGGCATGAGCTCCAATGCTCCACCCGGTTCAAATCCCAACCCTCCCTCATGCCAAAATTTAATATGACAACACCTGCATTCAATTTAACAAAGGTGGTTTATACCCAGGGTTTGTGGAAGATTTATGGTCGATGACAAAGCAATGAGCAGTGCACAAGGAAAATATCAATGCAGACCAGAGCTGAGTATGGTCATACTCGATCCTGGTTGCAGACAGAAATAACAATAATAGTGGCTCTTCCTGGTCATTTGAAGAAGAGGACAAAGTATGAGGTAGTAGGATTACAAGAAAAGCTAAATGCACATTCGAAGGTACTCCAACGTGAGGGTTTGGCATGAAGACTGATGGAGGTGCCCGAGTTTTTAAAGAGGGGATGCATGAAATTTGGCTTTTTCATGCTTCAATTCCACTTATGCTCGTCGGAACTGGGTGTGGCTGGCTCTCACTTGTGTGGGACTCCTCTTCTCTCCCCAAAGTTGCCATTGCCATCTAGAATGATAATATGGTTAGAAGGGGAACAACAAGTAGAGTAAGAAACTAGTGAAGGCAAATGTCGCTTTCTCGATCTCAACAAGAGGCAGTAATGGTGGTAGATAACTTCACCATCCACACCCCACCTAAAATTCAGGTAGAGTTGGAAATATTGGAGGTGGACCTCCGTTGGAGAGAATTTCGATGCCAGATAGAGAAATTGATGTTGATATGACTTCATGCATCTCGGATAAAGAGTCATTAAGGTCACGGAAGACTAAATACTACATAAATGTTGATTTGTATTGACATGTGAAGGCACTCATGGGAAAGGCAATGGAAAACTTCCAAGCTACCAACAACGAAATCTCAATGCAGCTGGACTACATCCAACTCCAGATCAAAACATTGGACCAAAAAATCACCAAATCACCCTTCAAGCAGAGAAGACAATAGGAATTAGCTTCGATGACCACAGGAAGGGAATTCCGAGGGTTTGGGGGATAATGTCCCCTCCACTCCGGTCTGATTTCCTATGTATAGTTTCTTAGCTTTATTTTCTCACCATAGGGTTTGGGGGATAATGTACCCTCCACTTCGATCTGATTTCCTATGTATAGTTTCTTAGCTTTATTTTCTCACCATAGTTACTATAGACAAATTGAAAAGCACCAAGTAGATTCTGATATTTATTTGGCAGGGCTTATATTTTTTTTGATACATATTCAGGGCTAAAGGATAGAATATTTTTTTATATTTTCTCGAAGCCTGAAGAATCATTTGTTTTGTTGGTAGTCTGGTTTCCCATGTGGCATGCCAGCAGCAGGACACATGTATTTTTTCTAGCAGATAAAGGAAACAACATGACACATGTATTTTTTCTAGCAGATAAAGGAAAAATTTGGGTGGGGTTATCTTCTCCCCAAGAGGACAAATTAGAATCACCTTTTCATGAATCCTGGGCTAATCAAGCCGAGACAAACACCCTTTTCCAAGGTCTAAGTCTGGCCTGGAGACAAACGCCCTTTTCCAAGGTCTATGTCTAGCCCGAAGTCAAGGTATTGAAACTATCTCCATACTAGGAGACTCAAGGTTGTCATAAATCATGTTAGGAAAAGATAGCTTCTGTGTGATATGATGCTCAAAAAAATTCTTTCAAGAATTTTCAAAGAGATAGAAGCCTTCCATTCTCCAAGCATTTACCATTTTCTTCGCAATAACAACTCAAAAGTTGATCTCCAAGCCAATCTGGCTATCTGAGATCAATTAGGAACTCTCTGAATTAATGGCAAGTCCTCCCATAACTTCATTTCTTAACTTGGCCTATGGATACTCTCGTTGTTTTGATAGTAGGTTTCTGGTGGGGCCTTGTCCCTCCTTTTTTATCCTTCAAATTTCATCACTCTTTCTTTGTCGCCTCTAGCTTAGACATTAACCTGGAATGGACACGTGCGCTTCCAGCTTTGAGCACGTTGTGCTCTAGGCTACGTGCATGTGGTCCTTTCTCCTTGTCCCTCCTTCCTTCTGTCTTTCCATTTTAAGTCTCCCGTGTGTTCTCTCTTTTCGAGCATTACCCTACTTTGTATCTTGTTTTGGCTTGTTCTTGCCGATATGGAAGCAGCGCTTTCTCACACCTCGAGTGCAACATAAAAAATAGTGACTACATCATCCATCCTTTGCAATGATGGCTTTCATGTCCAACACAGGTCTCTTCACTTGTGTGGCAGGAGGGTTCGTTTCATGGAACCAAAGTTGGGGGAAAATCATATCCATGGGTGGTGTCCTTACACACATATGCAAGACGGATTAAAGGAAGAGAAGTTTGTAGCACCCCCGACCATCAGCCCCACGATCGGGCCAATGCTACTACGCAGAAAAACACTTCTGGAACACATTATGCATTCTAATGAACTTAAAATGCTTAATTACAGTTAAACACAGAATTACTACTAGCATTTCAGAGTTAATGGAAATAACAACAATTCATATGCACAACAAAATACGTGATAACATTGCAAAAATCACAGGTATGCAATTTAATTAATTACAGAATTACAAAACATAGTGACACTTATCTTTGAAACTGTCACGCACCACCAACTGCGTGTAGACCTTCCACGGACCTCCCAACCTTAGACCATGCTTCTCATCACTCTCAGTAGTAGGTCACCCCCGAGCTGGGACTAAGCTCCACCAGGTAAGGAATCCTAGGCTAGGTAAGGGTTACAGGAAGAATACACGTAAAAGAAGGAGGATTCTCTCTCAGAAATCACTTATGCCCACTACCCACAAACTCTCCTTCCCCACATGGCTGTCCCACCCCAGGAGTATACACCTTCTCTGTCACCTAGACAGTCCTTCGGCTGCTAACCTCCCTTGCCTTGGGATTCAGCAACAGACCGGATTGGAAATCTCTAAGCTTTGTAGTAGCTACAGGGTTCCTTCCATGAGCTCTCTCCTTCCTCCGTGCACTCTCTCACCTGGAGAGAGTCGCTACCAGGATTGGTAAAACCTACCTCTTCAACAACAATCACCTCCCTCACCTGGAGAGAGGTTACACACAACGCATACAACCGGTTTCCTTAATCTCGTTCCCGTACAAAGTAGAAAAAAAACAATAAGGCTCAGCAACGAACATACTACAACAACAACAAACCACACCCAGCCAAGAACTGCGTGGCCGCCACAGTCAACTGCGACAACAAACACGGGTTTCCCAAACAGATGACAGACAGACGCTTCAACCCAACCGGGCTCAACAATTACGGGACATTCGATTTTCCCAACTATCCATATAGAACAGACTCATGGTTTGGGTTTCGGGGATGCGTGATAAGAAATCCACGCAAAGGTCAAACACAGATTCGACGATTTTGATAGAGGGTGTACCGGCTCCTCAAGAAATCAACACAGGCCTTTTTGGTTTCAGAGTTGTGTGAGGGTATTCTTGTTGAGGTCATACGGGATTCCTGGTTCAGACAGTCGACGGTAGAATGGAGGAGGAAACCCCACCATGGCTTAACTCAACAACCTTAACTGCATGCGCTTGGGTTGACACTTGTCACCCATGAAGCTCGTTCCTTCCCATTTGGAAGTCACTCGTCCTTCCAAAGAACTTACGATAAAACATCACATTTACACAACTTTGGAATAGTAATAATTTAATATTATTCTCAAGGGTTTAAGCCCCCTCGGCTTAGCCCCTCTTCCAACCTCTCATCCCCCTCTCCCTTATCCAGGCTTTGTGGATGCTTAGTCCCCCATCACTCATTCAACGTGGTCAATCCACATGCAAAGATGGTTTGTATTAATACTGTGCATAATTACATGTACAAAAAATTCAGGCTCCTGGCCTTCAACACTTAGGCTCCCTGACCTAATAACACATAAGCCCACTAGCTTATATGACTTGGCTCACCAGCCTATAAAACATAATTACAATTCATATTGCAAGATTTATACTTCATAGACATGATTTACAACAGGGCTCGGCCTTGGGGACATTAAAATCCCCTCCCCTTATTTTTGCACTGTCCTCAGTGCAACTTTACATTGCATCTGCAAGCTTTTCAAAATTTTCAAAAAGATGCGAGTACTCTGCCCACATAACATTTTCATCCTCCCATGTTGCATCCTCAGGACCGTACCAGGTCCACTAGACCTTTACAAACCCTATAGCTCGATTCCAGAGCTGTTTGTTTTTCCTGTCCAATATGCGCACAGGATGCACTTGCAGGAGACCTTCTTGTTACACCTGAATCACATTCCAATCGATAACATGATTAGCATCTGGTATATATTTCTTAAGAAATGAAACATGAAACACATTATGTATAGTCACGGATGCAGGTAATGCAAGCATATATGCAACTAGTCTAATCCTTTCCAGGATTTCAAATGGCCCACAAAATCTGGCTGCCAACTTGGCGCAACTTCCCAGCTTTAAGGAACTCATGTTAGCTTTCACTTTCAAGAAAACCTGATCACCCACTTTGAACTCTCTGTGGGTTTTGTTCTTATCAGCATAAATTTTCTGCCTGTCCTGGGAAGCTTTCAAATTCTGCTTAATTTTTATCATTTGGTCCTCCATCTCCTTGAGCAAATCTGGCCCAACTACTGTTCTATCAGCTAGATTATCCCAGCTCATTGGAGTATTGCACTTTCTTCCATAAAGTGCTTCAAATGGTCTCATCTTCAACGATGCATGATACCCATTGTTGTAGGCGAATTCTACCAAGTGTAGGTAGTCTTCCCATATTGATGGTTTGTCCATCACATACATTCTTAGTATGTATTCTATTACTCTATTCACCCTCTTTGTCTGTCCATCAGACTCAGGATGATAAGCTGTACTAAAGTTCAGATTCATTCAGAATCATTTGAACAATCCTTTCTAGAAATTCGAGGTGAATTTTAGGTCTCTATCGGACACAATCGTTTTAGGAATTTCGTGCAATCGTGCCACTTCCCTTATGAAAATATCAACAACATTTGTTGCCTTGTGAGTAGTTTTTCAGTGGAACAAAATGTGCAGCTTTTGTAAGGTTGTCCACCACCAGCATGATCAAATCATGCAGCTTTGTTGTTCTGGACAATCCTGTAATAAAATCCATCGTTACTACTTCCCACTTCCACTCAGGAATGGGTAAAGGTTGCAATAACCTTGCTGGGTGCCTATGCTCAGCTTTAACTTTCTGGCACTCCATTCATCTGGCGATGTATTCAGCGATCTCTCTCTTCATACCTGACCAAAAGTAATAGCTCTTGACCGCTGCTACTGTTTTCTGATATCTAGGGTGCCCTGCATAAGGCACATTATGCATCTCCTGCAAAATCATCTGTTTCAAGCACAGGACATTGGGTACGAGAATTATGTTCTTGTACAACAGTATTCGATCTGTTTCCAATTTATAAATTTCCATCTTCTGTGGCATCTTACCCTGTTGTAGCTTGGCTACCAATTCTCTGTACTATAGATCTACATTTGTAGCCTCTATAATTCTGCTTTTAATATCAGTCCAATACATGCTAATGGTTGTAGCATGTAATTCATGCACCCTCCTGCTGAGTGCATCAACCACTTTATTCTCCTTTCTTTTGATATGCTTGATCTCAAAGTCATACTCACACAAAAATTCCAGCCACCTACTTTGTCTAGCATTTAAGATTGGTTGATCAAACAAATATTTCAGACCATTATGGTATGTTCTGAGTTCAAACCTTCTTCCCATGAGGTAATGCCTCCATTTCTTTAGAGCATGAACTATGGCTGCCAACTCCAAGTCATGGGTTGCATAATTCTTCTCGTACTCTTTTAATTTCCTGGACTCATAACAAATTACGAATCCATTCTGACTGAGGACCCCTCCCAGTCCTTCTTTGCATGCATCAGTGCATACTATGAAATCTGCATTTGGATCTGCAATCCTCATGATTGGAGCACTGGTTAACAACTGCTTCAATCGCTGGAAACTTTCCTCACATCCCTATGTCCAGTGAAACTATTTCCCCTTTCTTTGTAAGGAAGTGATAGGGTGAGCTATCTTAGAAAACCCTGCGATGAACCTTTTGTAATAACTAGCCAATCCCATGAAGGATCTAACTTCCGTTACGTTCCTTGGCACTGACCATTCTCTAATGGCTTCAATCTTCTCAGGGTCTACCGCTATGCCATCCTTCGAGATAATATGTCCCAAGTAATGGATCTGTTCCTGATAAACTGAGCACTTGCTCAGCTTGGCATACAGTTGGTGCTCTCTTAGCACCTGCAACACCATCCTTAGATGTTGTTCATGTTCTTCTTCGATCCTGGAATACACTAGAATGTCATCCAGGAAGACGATGACAAACTTGTCTAGATAGTCCCTGAATACTCCATTCATCAAGATCATAAAAACAACTGGTGCATTTGATAGTCCAAACGACACCACTATGAACTCGTAATGACCATACCTTGTTCTAAAGGCGGTCTTGTTGATGTCTTCATATTTTATTCTTACTTGGTGATATCCCGATCTTAGATCTATTTTCGAAAAAATCTTTGCATCCTTCAACTGATTGAATAGATCATCAATCCTCGACAGAGGATACTTGTTCTTCACCGTTGATTTGTTCAATTGCCTGAAATCGATGCACAATCTCAGCATTCCATCCTTCTTCTTTACAAACAGGACCGAGGCACCCCAAGGTGACACGCTTGGGCGTATATACCCCTTCTTCAGAAGTTTTTCAAGTTGCAGCTGCAACTCTTTCAGTTCTGGCGCACTCATCCAGTACAAAGCCTTTGACACTGGAGTTGCTCCATGCATCAAGTTCACAGAGAAATCGATATCCCTTTTTGGAGGTAGTCCAAGTACTTCCTAGAATACATCTTCCACACATTAAAAACCATTCTGATTTAAGAAAACGCTTCGACTTCACAAATTTTCCGAGTTCTTCTCGGCTCTGTAATTTTCGGGTGATAACTCCCACTTTCTCCCTATCCTTCTAACCAAAGGTCGTGACCAATGCTAGACTACTAGGTGCTACTCAGGCTTTCGACCTTCAAAGAGTTTAAGGTACACACATCTATCTCCTATAGTTTTGATTTACCAAATTCATGTAAATTAGGTGGATCGACGGTCCACGTTTACCCAACATCCAATGGTAAAAAAAAATACACTATGGTTCTTTCGTATTTGAATATTTCGGGACTTCGAAACTTCGGGTTTCGAGTTTTGGGTAAGTGAGAATTCATGATGCAGCGACTCCAAATCTCTTATCACTTCAATTGTAAGGTAGCTAGAGAGGTAGTGGGGGGGGCCTAGAGGGCCCATAGTGATAATAGTGGAGGTCATTCAATGTAAGGTGGACTAGGTCCACTATATTATTAAATAAGACCCACTATGGTAGTTAGATATAATAAATGTAA
>ML777530.1:2268001-2283054 GCA_009831015.1 Picea engelmannii | reverse complement strand
AGCTTTAAAGAACTTATTTTAGTTTAGACATGTTTTTCCATATTTAAACCTTATGATTTATCATTCCATGGACAAAATTGTAGTTGGGAAGAATACATGAAAGCAATACAAGTGGATTCACTTGGTTAGACACCCTTGTACACCTCTATTGGTACTTGACAAGTAGTATAGAATTTGTAAATGAATTCGATCTTGTTGGAGATCTTACACACTCACCTAGTAATTCTTTTTCCTATGTTTAGAGAAGTATCTAAGCTTCATGTTTAATTCAGTTTGGAAGAGCCTTTGCCATTCGACGTTATCAGTAGGGATGTAAGGGATTGATTAAACACATTGTTGGCTACATCATCTCAATATTTATTGATGAATTGATATTTTTCCACTGCTATATTGATAAACACTGATCTCATTGATATCTATTGCTATAATTGCTAATCTATTAACATCATATCGTTATATGAAGTATTGACCCATTGAATTATAGCCTGCATATGTTGTTTTGCTATTGTCTTGTTCCAAGCAGGTGTTCTCATTTGGGGCTACACTTCATTATTGGCTGATTAGTCAGACTATCTGATCTTGGTGGTAACCTGTGAGGAGGGACTTTTACTTTGACCTCTTCAAAACCCCAGGCTACCAGGGACGTCTCCCCTGGGCTAACCTCCTTGAATAGAAAGAACCTCCCCATTGTGGTGACATTGGTTGGGGAAGGTTCATGTTATGCCAGTTTGGCCTCTATCCTCTTGCCTTTTGACCTAGCTACAAACTGTGCGATAACAGGACCAACATCATTAATGGTTTTCAATAGGACCTATGAAATGTTTTGAGAGGATGCAATGATTGAGGAGTCGTGTTGCAAGAAACATTGCACTGGTAGCAGAAACACCAAGAACATTGATCAAATGTTGGTTTCTAACATTTTCCCAACCATTTGATACAAGTGGCAATGTACATCAATGCTCACGAGGAAACACCATCGGATTAATTGGGATTGTATTATTTATAGTAGTAATGTACCATTCAATTTGGAAATCACGCACCCTTTGAGTTGCACTGGCATATTTAGATTCATAAGTTAGGGAATAAAACTAGAGAGGAATGATTTTCAAACTAATAGAACCACCCAGGTGTGCCTACATAGGTACAACTTCAAAAACATGTGTTATCTATCCAGGTTGTCTAGTTCTGGCGTCTTTATGGAGTTTACTAGCTGAGATGGATCTGGTGTGTCTGTTGATAGAGTTCAACAACTGTTGTTTTTGTTAACAAAACATTCTGGCCAACAATATATGGCTCCACTGATGAATTTCCAACACTATAATTTCCTAGTGGGTAGGAACATCTTTGAGGGGGGAAATGTAAGACCCATAACTAGCCACTGAAAAAAAATGGATTCATTGAAATTCATTCAATTCTTCACTCATCACCAATTCCTCAAAGCAGATGTTTGAAAATGCACTGAAATCATGCTTGTGCCGAATCCATAGTCATAAAATGTCAGAACAAAATTTAACAAAATGATTAAATATTTACTCTAGAAGACAGAAAAAGTGTTTGCAAAGGGAAAGTATTAAGAAGAAATTACAGAATCCATGGATTTAAATTAGGTTGTTCTCATATGAATTTTACGGAAATGTTTGGAAGGTGTAACTTTCATTTGTTAATGAAAATATAGTTCCCTTCTACTCTCATTTTGAGAATGCAAAATTTCCATTTACTTTTCAGTAAAACTGATTCCACTAATCTATTTAGGTTGAGGGAGGAAGGGAACAAAGCATGATTACTCAAGTTAAGTTTATTGACCAGCATTTTTTCCTTCATATCAAATAGTAGCAGAGCATAAATCTACAAGAAGCACTAAAGACAATGGCATAGAGGGTGATCAAATGAATATGAAATCAAAATCTTCTATTTGACTTGCCATCTAGGATGATGTAGCCAACAATGTGTTTAATCAATCCCTTACTCAATCCATTCGACGTTATCAGTATCATTATAATATAATATTAATATTATTAGTGAAATTAATTATTACTATTAATTTTTTCATTAGAATTATAATTGATTATTAATATTACTATGTTTATTATAATTGCAATCTATTATTCATATTAATATTTTATATTCTTTATATACTCCTTTAGAATACACTGCATACTCCTTTATATTCCTATCTTGGTAGGTCTAGAAAATTTTCCTAACATCATCTTGGGGTATACATAAATTTTATCTTGTATTGGAACCAATTTTTCAATTGGAAAATAGAAGCGAGATTCATTTTGTGTGGACTTCATTAAAAAGTACCGAGATTAAGGTCTAGGACAGTTAAGAACATGCTCTTCAGAGGTCGATTCTAGGAATTTAAAGTTCAGTGACCTATTAGTTTCGAGAAACTCTAAAGGTCATCCTCATGCGAGTCATGATGGGGATATTGCTTCCTCTGGCAGCACCAAGGGAATGTGGAAGAAGGTCAAGTATCAGCTTGTGGAGTACCATGCCTTGCCAGAAATGTCGATGAGTTGGCAGCATGGGTTTGGACAAAATTATTTATGGGAGTATGAAATATTGATTGTGCAATTAATTTAAATTCTTGAACCACGTGAAGGCCACAATTAAACCTCAAACTTTTCAACCAATGACAATTTAAATAAATAAATTATTTTATAGATTAAAAAAAAAAATGTATTTCTTATTAGAACATTAGGTTTCCCATGGAAATTTTTTAAGTCAATGGAAATTAATGTCAAATGAATAGAAAACTCATTGCTATAGTCCTGCTTTGGTAGGGACTAATAACGCCTATAAAATTGGCCACAATCTACGTTGGTGCATCTCTTGCAAAATTTACTAGTTGGAAGTCCGTACATACTAGTTTCCAGTGAATCGATGCAGACATTCACAATTTGATAAAATTCCACTCATATGGATGTATGCACAAAATTGTTGCATGGAGGAAAATAGTTTAGTTAGTCAAGTTAGACAATTGTTGCATGGAGGACAAAAGACTCGTGCAAGAAAAATCTCTTGTATTTTATTAACAATGAAAGAGTCATAGTAGAGTCAAGTTAGTCAAGTCCTCCTTCATATATCAAATGCAAACTCCAACACATCCAAATTTAGTGATCAGAGCATTTAGAAAGTAACAGTTAATAAAGCATAGATGATGAACATGTCGAAAGCAATTAAAGGAATTCAAGAGAGAAACATATTTTCACACACACACACATGGAGAGATGAGGAGAAAAGATGATGACAGAAGAACAAATGATTTGATTGAACCCCTTGGCATAAAAGTTGCAACATTGTTCCCGATTTGTGACCTCTGAAGCTTGAAGTTGCAACATTGTCATTTGAGGTATGGACCTCCACCATAGGGTGTTGTGCAGGTGCGAGATGAGCCCGGGATGAGCCACTCACCACTCTGAAGGCACCAGAGAAAAGTGAAACAACATGATCAAGAGGACCATTGTTGGGTGGGAGCAAAGCGCTACGAGACTCACCAACTGCATAGACATCTACCAAATTGAAGACAAAGGCTAAAGAGTAATAGGTCATTAGTTATTTGCACACTTTCTCAGGATGAGCAAGGAATTGGGTGTAGGGGAGATGTTGAGGGGGCCTCTTAGGCCCTAATAGTCATAAAATATATGTATTATACATTAGAATACATTAATAAGTGGATAAATCTATGTAAACATCTGTAACAAGTGGTAAATGTAACTAAACAAAGGATTAGTTGGAGCAAGTGCACCTGCTCCAACTATTCATCTATTTTATAAATAACCCTAAAGATGGAATACAAACTTGGAATGGAATTCCTTTTCTAAATTATGATGCAGGAGCATCGCCAGTAAAGCCACATGGGATGACAGCATAGCGCTTAGCGCACCTTTTGAGTAAAATTTAAATTTTGAAAGATGGTGTATCTCAGAGAACCTCTGGGGAAAAGACGAATCAAAGAAGTTAATGGGAGGAGGTTGAAAGATCGTGTCAAGACAAGAATAGATCAGATCGTCCTTTTTGTTATTTGATTTTGGCATGGATCTAAAGAATCTCCTTATATTGTTTGTCACAGACATTTATGTAATAGGACTTAAGTAGTTGTAGAATTTAATTTCGATCAAGTAGGTAGTTGGAGGAAACCTGATTTAAATATATTTAAATCATAATGCATTTTATAAGGAACCCATTGCATATTAAGGAAAGTAATGAATGTTAAGGAAAGTGGGTTAGACTGTAATTTTGGGTGCAAATGAGTTTAGAAACAAATGGAAAATGGATAAAATCAATTGAAGGGTTGAATGGGTAAAAGTATTGTTATTTGTGTTTCCATAGAGAGCAATGAAAGAAGAGAACGTGGAGCTAAGTGAAAGAAGAACACAGTCGAAGAATCTAGTTGGAGAGAACAATCGCACCACCTAAGGAAACAATGACATCAACATCAACACCAAATAAACCATGTAGTAAGCCACCAACATTACTGGTACATGAAGAGACACCATGAGCATTAGCGTCAGAGCCGAGCTCATCCAACTTTCCAAGAGATTACATACCACCAAGAAAAGATATAGTGAATCCATTTAACTCATCGAAAGGAATTAAGTATGATCTCGTGGAGCCAAAAATCCCACCTTGAGTGATCATAGAGGAAGATATGTTAGGCTTGATCCTAATTTTAAAATATGCATATTATGATATTACAGATAAGAAGAAATTTTCGGAGCTAGAACCAAGAAAGTATTTGAAGAGGTACATCAGTACAAAAAAAAATATGGTTGTGATAGAGGCGGATATATGGGCAACAGGGTTGCAGAAAGATGGCATTCTAAACTTATTTGACATACAACACTTCAAGAGGAGCGTAGAGATTAATGTCTATGTGAATATTTTGTTGACTTGCATACACGAAGGGTACTTATGGCTCAACGGGCCAATCTCAATTGATACAGACTTGATTGTGCACATTATTGGACTACCATCGCAAGGGGAGGACCCTTCACAGATATTTAGAAAAAAAAACAATGAGAAGGCTCTATCAAAGAGCATGAAATAAAATCTTCATACATTCGGAGGACAACACAATTTAGATGTAGCAAGCATATGTGACCCCACATTAAGGTTTGCAATAGAAGAATTACCTTGTAAATTTTTAAGGAAGTGTATGAGGGACCAAGTACCAGTGAAAGTCATAGCGATAGCCGAGAAGTGTGTTGAGGGAGTGTAGATGAACTGGGCAACATTTTTTTTCAACCAATTTTTGATCGAATCTGAAGAGGTGCAAGATACAAGGACTAAATTTCACTACACATGGCTTTTAATTCTAATTGCATTATCAGCGTGGAGGGAGCCGAATGATACACAGCTTTTTGGAGTCAAAGATAAGCCATGCCTAGATGCAAGATATCATAACTTATGGCATACTACAAATAAGGTGTGACAACTTGTTGGCCCTTGACCAAGTTGTGGAGAAACTTGGTCATGTTTGACCACTTTTGGGACTTCGACAAGCTGGTCGAAGACAAAGAGCCTAGTGAAGAGGAGATCGTGGGATCCCGCCACCTTTTGTGGAATTTTTAGGTTAGGGTTTATGTAACGAGTATGCAATGTTAGCCCATGGGTCTTTCCCATGTTTAGGCCTTTTGTAATGTATAAAAATATATCTAGGCGATGTAAGAAGGGCTAGACCTTGTAAGATTGGATTAGTGTGGATCTAGAGGCTTTGTGCATACTGTGTGTTAAGACTTGTAGAGCTAAGTGCAAGTGATTGTAAGAGGATTTGTGTGAATATTGTGTAATAAGGCTTTGTGTTGCGACCTAACTCGGGGAAGGAGGATTTGGTGAGGTGTGCGAAGATCTCTTGTCCTATGCGGAGTGTGTTTTGATGCTTTGTGCTTGTAAGGAGATTAACATAAGATAATAAATAAGAAGAAGAGTTGGTGGACATAGCCCCACACTAGGGGTGAACCACGTATCTCCTGTGTTATGGGTGCTTGTGTGATTGATGTGATTTATGCTTAGTGTTATGATATTTATGTAGGTTAGATGCATCTGATATAGTAGCTTAATGCTTAATGATGTGAATGAATGCTAGATCTGATCTATTTCTATGTGCTAAGTGCTTGGATGTGTTAGATCTTGTTGAATATTGCGTTGCTCTGTAATTAGGGTTTCTTACTGCGATGTGAATAAGGGTTCAACACTAATGAATATTAACTTCTAAGTGCTCTGTTAAGTACTTTGATCACATATCTGTGTCCCAGCTAGGTTGTAGACACTTGAGTCGTGCAACCACCCCTGCCTCTACCTCAGGTGAGATTTAATCTGCTTCGTAGGTGTTGTCGAAAGGGTTGGTAGTTAGGATTTTGTTGGTGCATTGTTTAAGCGTTGAACCCTGAGTCTACCCCTGTGCCAACAAATGGTTGCGTTTCCTGGGACCCTGAAACTGTGATTGTTGGGAATTGAAGAAAAGAAAGTTTTGTGCATAGATCTGTTATCATAGTGCACAATATTATACTTGATTTGCGAAGCTCTGTGCTAAGAAGGAAACTGGATCTAAAGAAAGGAGGTAAGATCTTAAAGCTTTGTGCTCTGATAAAGGTAAGATAAGCGAAATTTTTTGTTTCGAAAGAATGGATCTAGGTATATTTGATAGAGTTTGTCCTAGTCTGGAAACTAGGGTACAACTAGAATAAAGAAGATGTGAAATGAATAGATCTGATAAAAATAGTTAAATATATGCTATTCCTATGCATAGAAAGAATGTTTGGACTAACAAGTGGATACAAGATCCTAGAAATAATTTTTCCATGTTAATTACTGTGATCCCAGTGCACAGTATAGGAAAGGTTGGGGATCATTTAAGAGAAAGATAGGATTGACTCTTTTCTATAGTTGTAAAAGACCAGGACATCTTGCTAAGGAATTCCCTGGTAGAAATCCTATTTGTCTTTGTTGTAAAGTTGTTGATCATGAAGTTTTGGATTTCCCTAGGATGATTACTAAAGTTGAACAGATGAATATGAGACAAGAAAACAATGAGAAAGGCCAAGAAACCAAGAATGTGCTAGAACACCCAAAAGAATCAGAGACTATATTATTACAGATGAAAGAAACATTGAATGATCATAGAGATATCAGTTTATCAGAGATCTTAAAAGAGAAATAGTACATAGAAACAAGAATAGGAGACTTCGACATAGACTATGTTTTGGATGAGGAAACATAGCTGAATATTATGATAGAAAGAACTTGGGAAATTTTGGGAAATCCTGCTATGGCTCCTTCATTGGGAGGGATAGGAATGTTTAAAGGAAAAATGATAGCCCTATGTGGAAGACTTATCCAAATACCTATGATTTCTCATGGAGCATTGACGGAAGATTAATTTGAGGTCGTTAAGTTTGTTGAGAACATCAACTCCCCATTTGTTGAGAACCTGAATTGACAAAGATCAGACTCAAAAGAGAGAAGAAGAGGAATCTATAGAACAGAAAAAGAAATAATTAAGGGATTTCATGGCTAGGAGAATAACGCACCTAATAGATGAACAGGAGGACAAGTCGAAGCTACTGAGGGCCATAGACCTGGCTATCGAAAGAACGCAAGAGGGATTAAAAAACCCATCCATGCAAGAGAGTAGAGAACCTACTCCAGAGAAAGAAGAATTATTACCCTCGAACCCTTTGAAAGACCCTCAGTAGCACAAAGTTACTATGCCAAGAGTGGATAAGAACAAAAATGGAAAGAGGAACCCAGTAAATCATATCATAGGAAAGAAGGCTAGAAAGCACAGTAAGAAGAAAGCAAATCTAGAAAAATTTCAGGAAGTCCCAGAGAGGACTTCGCAGAAAGAAGGTTTACAGAACTTGAACCTCGCTGGAATATCAGACCAGTGCAAATTGACACTTCGCCACGGTGGAAAAATATGACCATTGGAGGCATTCCGACCATTAGAACGACGCTCAAGAACAACTAGAAAACAAAATTATTGCTCGATTCATCACCATTGGACCATTGGGATCGTGCCATAACGGATGGAATCGCATTGATTAAGGAATTCCTGCCCATTGGAGGAGTCTGTTACGATGTTATATATTTAACTCGTTGAATGTATTACCGAGAAGACTTTTTCAAATTGTGAATTATTCAAGCCCACAGAGAATCGACTACTACCGCACTATGATTATTGAGACCTCGCCACCCATTCTGTTACATTGAGATTTTTTTCACCAAAATGAAATCTTTGTTTATGAGCGTGTATGTTGGGTGAGCACAATGTAGTGGAAAATTCTGTGGAAGAAATTATGATAGATTTAATGGCAGAGAAGGTCATGTCTGCAGGTGCACAAGATTCGTCAACAAGAGGAGTGGAAGCCTCTCCATCGACTGCACGTCAATCTGGGCCATCCTGAACTGCAACGGAGAAATGAACCAAGCATCGTGATGAATTATCGAATGCGAAGCACATACCATCAATCCTGCCCGACTACATCCCTCCTCTGGCTGGCGTGGTGAGTTGTGACAATGTCCTGAGGGACTTCGACTATACATTGATCACTGCGTGCCTCCCGAAGGGGATACATGCAATTGGACAACAGTTGGGACAGATTCTGACATTGAATATCAGTGACTTCAATCTGAGAGATCGCAAGAACTATGGAATGCTCACACTACACAAGTATTTGACCAAAACAACGAGGAATAAATCAAAGATAATCCCCCAACAGTGGACCATGGACATTGCGAGGTCCACCATCCTCAATGTAATGAAGATACCACATTTCGGCAGACATCGGGAGGTTAACACGTGATTTAAGCTCCTATTTTCATTCTTCCATGGTAGTTACCTATGGTTGGATAGGCGCATCACTCTTAATCCAGTGCTGATCCATCAGATCACTGAGTTGAGCATGCAAGGACCGGACCCACAAGAATTTTACCCAGGGAAGGTTGCAGATTGCACTCTCGTGCAGAGAATCAAAGATACCTATGGCGATGTAGAGAAGGGGAAGTGGAGCTACAAGGTAGCCTCCATATAGAATGGCACAGTTCTCCTAGCTTTCTATTTGATTGTTGGTAAGCTTGTCAGGAAGAATAGGCCAATGTAGGTCATGGGGTTTGTTGTTGACCTCGTAAGAAAATGCATTGAGGGGCTGCAAATGAACTGGGTGAGCTACCTCGTCAACCAGTTAGATCAAGACTGTCATGAAGCTCAGGATCAGGGCTATGTGTTTCATTTCAGTTGGCTGCTAATTCTCATTTCCTTCATTGTTTGGGAGATGCCAAAAGAAGCGACCTTCTCTGAAATTGAGTCGTTTGGACCACTAGTTGCGAAGTTCATTATGCTATGGTATTCAAGCGACATGGAGAAGAAATGACAGTCAAACGCGGTGTTCCACACCTATTATCTGAAACTTAAAAGAGCCATCGAATCCTTCCCTCACATGACATCGAACACCCTTCATAGGTTCAGGCCAATAGTGAAGTTCCATGCAGATAGGCACTTCATATATATCACTACGCATGGAGACGAACATAAAGAAGAGCTCCAGTCTTATTACAAACTCATTGAGGAGGATATGGAAGAAATAATTAAGGAATGGCCTGCAAAATTCCTCATACCAGTACAACAGACATAATTTTCTGACCCCGACCTCATCGGAAGCCCTGTTGTCACCAGCAAAGAATATGATGCACCCAACAACAGCAGGAAGAAAAAGAAGGAAGAGGTCCAAGAACTGAATAACGCATCCAAGGAAACAACACTAGAGTCTCCAGGAGGAGGACCTGATGACGAAGTAGATCAGGAAGAGAACGTAGAGAAAGAAAAGAAGCAAAAGCAACATGAAGTGACACCACCTAAATATTCCTTGACAAAAATAGAGACATCCAATAAAAGAAAGGTTTCTCCAATGAAACCTTCATCGCAGAATAAGTCAAAATCCAGTAAGCCCAAGTTGCAGACTGTGCTCACGGTGGATGACATCAACCTCATCATCGCCACTATAGCAGACACTTCAGAGGATATTCTATAGTGCAATGAAGAGAAGCAAGAAACCATGTATGATAGGATCGAAGCAGAGCTCAAAGGGGTATAGCAAGGCCTCTACTCCAACCACGCAGTGTCTACTATGCCATTGTCATCTGGAGGAATTATAGTATGAGATGAGCCTGTCCATCTACGCAGAATAGTAGATGCAATGGAGGCTCACCTCCGTCGGGTCCAAGAAGAAAAAGAGTAGGCCACAGAGGAATTGAAGCAAGCAAAAGATGAAACCATAGAGAAACGACAAGTTTTGCAACAAGAAAAAGATGACCTCCAGGCGAAGTTTGCAGAGGAAATAGCGCAGACCCAGAAGGAAAAAGAACAATTGTTCGTAGAACAAATGGGAATTAAGGAGGCAGTCACTAGAGCACTTTTCTCTATGTCAGGCTTTGCATAGATAGAATAAGAGACAATGGAGAACCAAATGGAGAAGCTCGTTGAAGCCATTCAACAACTTCAACAAAGAGTAGCAGAATTAGAATTGCAAGCACTCCGCGGGAAGTGGGAGATTAGAGAGAAGACATTGTTGGGAGAGAAGTCGAGATAATCAAGGCATTGGCCTTAGAATGAAAACAACTCAATAGTCAAAGTGCCTAGACCTCTGAACGCCTTACAGAAGACCCTGAACTAAGAACATCGGAGTCACAGCTCCAGGAAGCGAAGCAACAAGAAACAACAGTGAAAGCACAATTGAAACCACTGTTAGCGGTCAAGAGGATGAAAATGTCCCACGAACAATGCACGGTTCATAAACAGGTCCATGCCATCCATAGTAAAGTCATGGAAGTGACCTAGAGGCTCCAACCAGTGCAGGAGGAAGCCTGCACACTTTTCGAGGAAATTGAGGGACAAGGTGCACAACTAGAACAAGTAGTCACTTCAGTGGAACAGTGCTTGGCAGGAGCTGTGACCAAGAAATTTATTCAAGAGTTCGCTGAGCAGGAGACTCTGGCGAAGCAGCAGGTCGAGGTAGCTTGAGGAAAGCTCAAGGCCTTCGAGGCATAGCTACCTAGATCAGAGTGACTCGGGACGAGCCACAGGTGAGTGTTGGGGGCCTATTGGCCCTTGACCAAGTTGTGGGGAACCTTGGTCATGTTTGACCTCTTTTGGTGCTTCGACAGGCTGGTCGAAGATGAAGCGCTTGGTGAAGCGGAGATCGCAGGATCCCGCCACCTTTTGTGGACTTTTTGGGTTAGGCTTTATGTAACGGGTATGGGATGTGGGCCCATGGGTCTTTCCCATGTTTAGGCCTTTTGTAATGTATAAATAGATATCTAGGTGATGTAAGAATGGCTAGACCTAGTAAGATTGGCTTAGTGCGGATCTAGAGGCTTTGTGTATACTGTGTGCTAATACTTGCAGAGCTAAGTGCAAGTGATTGTAAGAGGCTTTGTGTGCAGACTGTGTAACAAGGCTTTGTGCTGCGACCTAACTCAGGGAAGAAGGATCTAGGGAGGTGCGTGCATATCTCCTGTCCTATGCGGAGTGGGTTTTGATTCTCTGTGCTTGTAAGGAGATTAACATAAGATAATAAAGAAGAAGAAGAGTTGATGGACATAGCCCCACACTGGGGGTGAACCACGTATATCTTGTGATATGGGTGCTTGTGTGATTTATGTGATTTATGCTAAGTGTTGTGATCTTTATGTAGTTATATGCCTCTAATATAGTAGCTTAATGATTAATCATGTAAATGAATGCTAGATCTAATCTATTTCTATGTTCTAAGTTCTTGGATGTGTTATATCTTGTTGAATACTGCGCTTCTCTGTAATTAGGGTTTCTTCCTCCGATGTGAATAAGGGTTCAATACTAATGAATATTAATTGTTAAGTTCTCTATTAAGTACTGTGATCACAGATCTATGTCCCAGCCAGGTTGTAGACACTTGAGTCCTGCAACCACCCCTTCCTCTACCTCAGGAGAGACTTCATCTTCTTCACAGGTGTTGTTGAAAGGGTCAGTAGTTATGGTTTTGTTGGTGCACTGTTGAAGAATTGAACCTCGGGTCTGACTCCGTGCCAACACAACTAGACAAAAATGTCGCTTTTTATATATACAAGGAAACAATTCGGAAAAGAATTCATATTACGACATGCATACCACCACAGGTGGTCGAATCATACAAGCCAGTTGCATGCTTTAAGGCAGGGCGCCATCACATATGTGTGCAAGCCAAGAAGCGCCCAAATCAGGAATGCATGCCCACACAATATAGGTTAACTGAGGAAGAGATGGGACACATTATGGAATATTGGACTGACAATTGGAAAATCACATCAACGGAGACTAATAAACCAGAGACACAATGACTAGATATTGAAGACATATCAAGAAGAGAAGAGGAATAAGGGAAAGGAAATGAAAAAGGGAAGATTGTACAACATGCAAGAGAGAAGATAAAAGACGTAGACACGTGGAAAGAAACCACACAACGCAAGAAAATGAAAGTTGTAAGGGAACCATCCATTCAATCCCTCATAGAAGATGACTTGGATAAGATTAAATACCAGGTTATAGAAGCAACAGATGAAGCTTTTGAGCACATGAAAAGACAATAGGAGGAAAGGCATGCAGATATGAAAGCACATATTACAATGTTGCGACAATTGTTGGAGACCATGCAACTTGCCACAGTACAAATAGGAAAACAAGTGCAAACAAAGAATACAACAAAAACAATTGAGGTGCAACATACAACCTCTATCATATCAAAAGAAAGATGTGTAATGAAGATAGCGATGGGAGCCTTAGAGTTCCCCATGGCATAATTGCAAAAGGAAGCCAAGGCACTAAGTCATATTGACTTAGTGGTATCTCAACTACCTATAGAAATTTTGTATGGATTACAATCGAGTGTGGCAGAGGAAATTCAAGTACGCACAGTATCAACCTCGTTGGAGTTGACAAAGACAATCATAGATAAGGATTTGTTGCAAGCAAAGCATGATCAAATCAAGCAGGAGCGGGACGAGGAAACACACAAGGAAGGGAGAGTCAAATAGGGGATCGAGGGGGTCTATAATAATATTCCAAAAGTGGCAAGGGAGGAAGATGCCCCAATGGAGGAATAAGTGACAAAGCTAAGAGAATCCATTCAGGGATTTCAAACAAAGATAATAAACTTAGAGGAATGATATATACCAAGCACTCCCCTGGAGGAAATTGAGCAATGCGAGAAGATGGTCACCACAAGCATATAGAACATCAAGAGTATTGAAATAGAATGTGCTAAGCTGTATGCAGAAAGCATGGGCATTTGGATGCAGCTGACTGAAGATGTGGAGCTGCAGGAGATTGGCCAGAAGACACATGTTTTGAAGGATAAGGTGCATAATTTCAAATAAGTAATGAGTACATTACCACCAACAGAGGTGGTAACAACAATAGCTGAAAACAGAAAGCTATATTCAAAAATAAATCACCTAAGGGACGAGCAGTAGGCTCACATGCAAAATATTGAAGCATTGCAAGTAGAAGCCTATAAGGTAACAACAAAGTTATTCGGCAGTCAAGGCATGGTCAAGAAGGTAGCGTAGGAAACCACTAAATAATTGAAGACTCACTTAACTACAAAAAAGGTCGAGGAAATTGTATAGCAAGAAGCACAAGTCAAGGAAAAAGTTGCAACGAACAACAATATACTACAAAAGTTCTTGGCAGCCTAGAGCAGACCTGAATTAGCTTGAGATGAGCCACATGTAAGTGTTGGGGGCCTTTTGGAGTAGGCTATCTTGGATAATTCTTGGGAATCGCACTGGAACAGATCACGGGAAATTTTGTCTAAGGAGTAGCGTGCGCACAAAGCAGTTGGCACATGTTTGAGAGTTAGCGTGCAAAATGCAGAAAGTAGTTAGGATTTTGGGGACATTATGTACACCTTGTAACCATTTTGTAATGGGTTTATCCTTATTGTAAAGATATAAATTGTAATGGGTTTTTGGGTAGAAAGAGGTGAAGTATGAAAGAGTGAAAAATTGCTAAGTGTTTGGGTGTTTTGAGTGATGATTGAGGTTTCAAGGAGTTAGGCTCGCACTGAAGAAGAATGGTTGAGGCAAGTTTGGCTAATGTCAACTGATATATATTGTTGTAATCACAGTGTGAAACTATAAGGAGATTGCTAATGAATAAAAAAAGAAGCCAGTCACTATGGACGTAGCCCAGATTGGGGTGAACCACGTTAAAATTTTGTGTATTGATGTGTTGTTTTTGTGTGTTATTGATGCATCTCATGTTTATTGTTACTCTGCAAAGAATATAAAGGTATAGTATTATGAATATGTCATTGTTGTATGTTGTTATGGTCATGCACACTTAAGTTAATGGTGAATGAATGAATGTTAAATGGAGTAATGTCGTGCACATGGTATATTGAACGATAATTAAAGGTTAAGTAACATAAATTGTTCACACAGTATATGAATGGATAATGCATAGTATGGTTATGCTAAATTCCTCACTTCCCCTCATCATTGTAGAAACTTGGTTCCTTCAGCCCCTCTAGATGCCTTGGGTGAGACTTCACTTGCTTGTTGGTGATGTTGAAAGGGTTCATGTCAATCAAAGACAATCAAAGACAATCAACCCATAAAAGACAATCAAAGACCCAAATGCTTAACATTTATGAACTCAATATGCCTAGAACTTCTTTTTTATGCTTCTTCTTCTCTTGTTCGTATGAGTCTACAAAATTTACTTGTATTCGATCCACTTGAAAATAAACCTCCATCAATTCCTTCTTGTCTTTGCCACTCAATTTCTTCACCTTTGCATTCATCATCCAAGAACATTGAAATATGTGAGCAAAATATTAAATATGATGTCAATAAAATGTTATTGATTAATTGGCATTATCATCACCTGAGAAGCAAAGATAGATTTTTCATACTACAAACTCTCGTGGTTACATCTAAAATCCCCTTCTTCACTTTACTTCCAACAAAAATACCATGATCGTGAATTTGTTATTCCATTTGTGGTCGATTTACACACTGCAAGAATCAAATTC
>ML777530.1:2253483-2264247 GCA_009831015.1 Picea engelmannii | reverse complement strand
ATTTATTGTTGACTGATTCTGGTGAACCAAAATGTTATGAAGAGGCAATGCAGGTAGACACCAAAAAGAAGTGGGAGCAAGGAATGAAAGAGGAAATGGATTCCTTGGAAAATAACCAGACTTGGGACTTGGTTCAGTTGCCTGTGGGAAAAAGAGCATTGCAGAATTAATGGGTCTACAAGTTGAAGGAAGAAGATGGAGGAGAAAAACAGTACAAGGCTAGACTTGTTGTAAAGGGGTTTGCACAAAAGAAAGGTATAGATTTTGATGAAATATTTTTTCTTGTTGTTAAAATGAATTCAATTAGGACTATTTTAAGTCTTGTGGCAGTAGAAGATTTGCATCTTGAATAGTTATATGTAAAAACAATTTTTCTCCATGGGGATTTGGAGGAAGAGATTTATATGCAGCAACCATAGGGGTATGAGGTCAAAGGGAAGGATTATTTGGTATGCAGGTTGAATAAGATCTTGTATGGCCTAAAGCAAGCTCCAAGGCAGTGGTATTTGAAGTTTGACAGGTTTATGACAGAACAGGGTTATAGTAGATGTCATTCTGATCACTGTGTTTATTTTAAAAAGATAGAAAACGGAATCTTTATTATCTTGCTCTTGTATGTAGGTGACATGCTTGTTGCATGGTCTAAAATGCAGGATATAAATGTGCTCAAGAATAAATTAGCCAATTCATTTGTGAAGAAGGATTTGGGTGCTGCAAAGAAAATCCTTGGCATGAGAATAACAAGAGACAAAAAAAATCGCAAATTGACATTATCTCAGGGTGAGTACACAGAGAAGGTGTTGGAGAGGTTTAGAATGCAGAATGCAAAACCAGTTAGTACACCTTTGGTCAGCCATTTCAAATTAAATAAGGAAATGTGTCCCAAGACACAGGAGGAAATAGAATACATGTCCAGGGTCCCTTATTCATTAGCAGTTGGTAGCTTGATGTATGCAATGGTTTGCACAAGACCAGATATTGAACATGTAGTGGGAGTTGTGAGAAGGTATATGAACAATCTAGGTAAAGAACATTGGGAGGTAGTAAAGTGGATTCTTAGGTATTTGAGAGGTACTACTATTCATGCATTATGTTTTGGAGGTTCAAACACTTTTCTATAGGGATATGTTGATTCAGATATGGCAGGTGATAAAGATAGCAGGAGGAGCACCACAGGGTATGTTTTTACTATAGGTGGAACAACAGTAAGTTGGATTTCGAAACTGATAAAAAGGTTGTTTCACTTTCAACAACAGAGACAGAGTATGTTGCTACTACAGAGGCTAGTAAAGAAATGATTTGGTTACAGAGGTTTATGGAGGAATTGGGAAAGAAGTAGGAGAACAACAGGTTGTACTGTGATAGTTAGAGTGCCATTCACGTTGCAAATAAATCAACCTTCCATTCGAAGACTAAGAATATATAGTTGAGGTACCACTTCATACGATCCGCCCTGGAAGATGGACATTTGAAGTTGGAAAAGATACACACTAGCCAGAATCCTACAGACAAGTTAACAAAGGGAGTAACCAAGGAGAAACTAAGTTCCTGCTTAGTTTCAGTTGGTCTTCAAGAATGAATATGAAGATGAGAAATTTGCTAGGACTAAGAAGGCTCAGAGTCCAACATATACAACAATGGTGGACTTGTTGAGATCAGTCTCCAAGTGGGAGATTATTGGTTGTGGAGCCTGATTATCTTCCTGATTTAGAGGTCTTTTACTTTCAGCTGTGTTTATACCCCATGAAGTATTTACACCCCATAAGTATGTACACTCTTCCATGCAGGGGAGTGCAGAGGGTTGGTACCCCCTCTGCGGGTCTGGGGGGATATCCCCCCGGCTGGGGGGTCTGGGAGCAAGCAGGCCCCTAGCAGGGGTTCGGGGGCAGTGTCCCCCAAAGAAAAAATTGCCTTGTAAATGTATATTGTAATTTCATTGTAAATATGGACTGTTCATTATAAGGTCACAGATCTAGCAATAGAGATTATGTTAGGGTTTTTTTCCCTAGAAGGAAACCCTCTTTTATATGGGAAATACATTACGGCTATGGTTGATGGTGAATATTGTATTCTGAGATAGGAGACTTTGAGAGAAAGAAGAGGAAGTTACAATGGGTTTGCTATAGGTTGTATCCCTTAATATGTTGGATAATAATAAAGGAAGGACCTGACAATTTCTCTGGTGGACGTAGCCCACACTAGGTGAACCACGTAAATCTGTGTCTCTATTGTATTGTGTATCTTCTTTGTTTTTTTTCCGCATTTGTTTTATTTTATTGCTCCATGGTCCTTTTTTTCTAACATGGAGGTGTCTTTTCACTGGCAGGGCTGACTTCTCAATCTGGGTGGTTATAACCACCTTTAATATATTTTGGGGCCTCTTTAATATATTTTGGGGCTGAATTCTTATTCTTCCTATTACAATTATGTTTTGACCAATCCGCAAAAGGGGATTTGGTCTTTTACAATTTCCGACATGAGCAATCCGCAATAGGGGATTTATATAATGAATAATACAACAATAATAATTAGAATACACTTTACAGTTACATTATTTCAACACAACAGATAGATAGGCCTCAAGAAGAAGAAGGATTTATAAGAGCACCTTCTTCAAATACACCTAGAAAACGAGTACAAAAGAATCATTCTTCAGATTAGATTATTGGAAACAAAGATGCAAAAGTTGAGACTAGAAGAAAAATCCATTCACTAGAACAAACACACCTAGCACTCTTATCTACAATTGAACCAAACTATTTTGAAGAATCCAACAAGGATGCATTTTGGAATAGGGCCATTAATGAAGAATTTGATCAAATAGAGAAAAATGACACTTGGGAACTGGTTCCAAGACCAAAGAATAAGAATGTGATCGACACAAAATGGGTTTTCAGGAATAAATTAAATGAATATGGACAAGTTACAAGGAACAAAGCTAGATTGGTATATAAAGGATATGCACAGATTGAAGAAATCAACTTTGAAGAGACATTTGCCCCGGCTACTAGAATGGAAGAAATCTGGTTTCTTTTAGCCTATGCATGCTCCAAAAATGTTAAAGTATATCATATGGATGTAAAATCAACTTTTCTGAATGGGGAACTTGAAGAAGAAGTCTACATTGAAAAACTAGAAGGATTTCAGTTGTCTGAGAACACATATTATGTGTGTAAATTAAAGAAGTCCTTGTATGGTCTAAAACAGGCTCCTAGAGCATGGTACTCTAAACTGGATAAGTATCTGCAGTAGGCAAGGTTCAGAAAAGGAAGTGAAGATAGCAACCTCTATATTAAGTGAAGGTAATATTTTATTAATTGAAGTTTATGTTGATGACATTATTTTTGGTAGTGATGATGACAGGTTAAGCCAAAAATTTGCAAAATATATGTAGAATGAATTTGAAATGTCGTTACTTGGAGAACTATCCTTCTTTTTGGGAATTTAGATACATCAAAGCAACCAAGGAATATTTATTTCTCAAACCAAGTATATCAGAGAAATTCTAAAGAGGTTTAGAATGGAAGATTGCAAACCAATTATCACTCCCATGCAAACCAGTTGCAAGTTGAGAAAAGATGATGATTCAAATTCTACAGATCAGAGGCAATATAGGTCAATGATTGACAACCTACTATATGTGACAACATCCAGACCAGATGTAATGCAGGCAATTGGATAGGTGGCACGATTTCAAGTAGCACCAAAGGAGTCACATGTGTTAGCAGTGAAGAGGATTTTCAGATATCTCAAAGGAACAAAAGAGTTTGGATTATGGTATCCAAAAGGAAAGGATATATCACTTATTGCCTACACAGCTGCAGATTGGGTAGGTTGTATTGATGACCGACAAATCACCATTGTAACAACGTTCTACTTGGGTGAGTTTCTAGTATCATGGCTAAGAAAGAAACAATCATCAATATCTTTATCTACAACCGAGGCAGAGTATATTGTAGCAGCACCATGTTGTACGTAGGTTATTTGGATGAAACAAAATCTAAAAGATATATAGGTTGAGTATGATGAGCCCATTCCAATCTATTGTGATAATACAAGTGCCATCAGTATCTCAAAGAACCTGGTGATGCACTCCAAGATGAAGCACATTCCAATAAAGTATCACTTTCTACGGGAGCAGGTTGCAGAAAAGAACATTAGAGTTGAGTATGTGGGCACAAAAGAACAAGTGGAAGACATATTCACAAAACCACTTCCACGAGAATCCTTTGAATATCTTCGCCAGAGACTTGGATTTATTTCTACTCCAAAATTAATGATTTTTGAATGCTTATCTTATATGTCTTAGATTTACACGAGGAAACACCATAAGAGGACAGTTCAGTCAGGGGGAGAAACCCTGGATGAAAAGGTACCTTTTCCATTGATGAAAAAGGGGGAGAGATTTATCAGATACATAGGATAGAGGCATGGTTCTAGGGGGAGCATGAGTGATATGACTTCAGTATTCAATTAGATTTTTTCCATCAATGCCAAAGGGGGATATTGTTGATTAAGTTTGGTTGTCATTGATGTCAACCCTTTAAGAAAGCCCCGTAGAAAAAAGGTTGGGTAATCGACCCAAGATTGTTTTATGTAAATATGATTCATTATTGTCTTGTCTTGGTTGATAATAATTAGAAATGGATGAACTCCAAAGTGGTCCCCTTATGGTGAAATCCCTCGTGGGAAGACGCTTTGCGGATTGAGTTATCCTAGAAGTATGGTTAGAGAACCCATGATTATTTGTGGAATAATGAGATGAACGCCAATGAATTTGTCATTGAAACTATTCTATATGGACAGTTCTTTTCATTTCATTTCTAGTGTTATGTGGAATGTCACATAACTCCTTGAGGTTAGAGAGTTATGGCCATGAGAAGTTAGAGAACCTAGGTTTGGGTAATAGAACCAAGTTTGTTTGATGGATAATGGTATGAGTTTTGATATATTTTCAAGTAATAATATTCTATATGGATAGTACATGTCATTCCATTTCTGCTGGTGTGTGGAATGTCACATAACTCCTCGCGGTTTGAGAGTTATGGCGTTACGAAGTTGGAGGACCCTCATATGTCATCTAGAAGCCCCAAAAGGTCAAAGTAGTCAAAGTGGTTTAAGAGATTTTAAAAGGTAAATAATTAAGTGAAGTGATGAGTGTACTATAATTCAAAGTGAATACAAAATAAATTAATTCAATAATAAATTTAATGGAGAAATTAGAAGTGGGTTAACCCTAAAATAAAGAAAGTGGGCAAAGTGTCCTATAAGATGTTTTTAAGGAAGTTACTTGGAGAGTATAAATAAGAGGAAAGGATGACTCATTTAAGACACACTTGAGAATATTGAATACCTATAGGTGTCTGAGGTAAACAAAGGATATCTAAGCCAAATTTTTGAGGAACGTGAAGAAAAGAAGGCCAGAATTCAAGGAAAGATAAATTCTTTTGATGATGCTTTCTAAGATATGTTTTTTTTTTCAGGTCATGTCACCATTTTCGCAATAACTTTTTTTATATAATGATTCAGACCGTGAAATTTCTATTCCATTGAGGAAACGTATCCAAGTATCTATGGTAAACAAATTCATTTTGTGGGTCGTTATATTTTTGGAGTTACACTCCGTGGAAAATAGGTTTTGTGGCTAGTTCTGAAACTAGTAAAAAACAAGTGCTTCCGGTAAACACATCATAACTTCTTCATAACAGATCCAAATTTAGTAAGACAAAATGTGTTGGTTAGAGTAAATTATGTAGTATGTTGTGTATCATTTTCATATCTTTATTCATTACAGGTACAAAGTTATGATTATTTCAAGTTAGGGTTGTTGACTAATCCAAAACTAGTCTTGTGAGACTAAAGAAACGTTTGATGAAAATGCTAGTCTCTTATTGTTAAAGTTAAGGAAGGTTTTCAGGTATGTGATCATATAAACCAAGTCTATTACAGAGTTACAAATCATATTTGGATGATGAAATTGATGAGGGATTTTGGTTGAGGTACAAGTTGGGTACATAGTTGAGACAAGTAGTTGATGAGTTGGCACATACATGAGGTGTATAGTTGATGATGTTGGTACATATTGATGAGTCATAGTTGATGAGTACTTGACACATGATTGGTGCATACTTGGTACATGGTTGGTTTCACTTTTTTATGGTACAGGTTGATTATAGATTGTTTGGTATAGGTTGGTGCATGGTTGATGCACTTGTTTATGGTACAGGTTGATTACAGGTTGAGGTACAAGTTGATGCATGGTTTAGGTTTATTGGTACATGTTTATAATGGTATATCTCACAATGATAATGTGACAATGGTTCCATCATTCTACTTCTACTTCTGGGTGGTTGGATGGGGTAAGGACAAGTGGTTGTAGCCACCTTTCGGTTGTAGATGGAGAACATAAGGGGTTGTATCCTCCTTCTCGTTGTAGCCAGAGAATTGTGGATTTGGAGCTTCCCTCAGGTTGTAGCCTGAGAAACTAGGGGGTTGGAGCCTCCTTTCAGTTGCAGCTGGAAAACAAAGGAAGTTGGTGCCTCCAATGAATGTAATTCTTCAAGACATGTAAGATAAATCATTAGGTGGTTTTCTCCCAATTTGGGTTTCCATGTAAAACATTGGCGTAATGTGTATGTGTGTGATTGTTCATTTCTTATTTCTCATTATTGGACAATAATTCTACTTTGATATAACACTTGGATTATATGGAGAAAAAATATTATAATTACACTATTACTGATTCACCCCCCCTATCAGTAATCCAATAGTGAAATCAATCTACCACTTAGTGAAGGGACCAACAACAATAACTTGAAACATGGGAGCAGGGTGTGCCTACATATTTTGAGAGATGATATGGCATGGGTGACACTTCTTGACCACCTCTACACAATATTTGATCAATGAGGGCCAGAAGTATCTATTGCAAATAATTTTTTGGGTTTTTTCCAACCTAGAAAATTGACCGCCACATGCTCCAGTGTGATAGTCATTCAACACAAGCTCTGCCTCTTTGTGAGTGAGACAATGATGAATAATTCAATCAAATCCTCGATGATATAAAGTATCATCAATGATAATATAGTTTTTTTCTTGATGGCATATCCGACGACACTCATAGTGAGAAGTAGAGGAAGGTCAATTCAAAGTATGAAGATACACAAGTATATATCCATACCAAGGGTCCGAAGATGCAATAAGGAAAAGATCCCCATTGATCAGTGATTCATCGGGAAAAATATTACCACTCTCGACCGGATGTTCCAAAATTAGCTCAACAAAGACCAAGGAATTCATAGACTTTGCTGAAACAAAGTCCAAGTCAAATTCTTGAAGGATGACTATCCATTAACTAATTTTCCCTCTAATGACCCGTTGTGTAAACACATATTGAAACGAGTTCACAACAACTACGATGGTGGTCTTGCAAAGTAGAATGTAATGATGGAAATGTTGGACAACATGGACAACTACCAAAGTGAGTTTCTCAACATGAGTGTAGTTGAGTTCTGGTACAACCAAGCCTCCTGGACCGAGACCATGCCAATAGTAGACTTTGTTGTAGCCAAGCACAACAAGAAATCCTTTCCATAATCCAACAGAATAAGTAGAGGGGTAGACGTCAAAGCACATTTCAATGCTTTGAAAGAGAATTGAGCCACTTCATCCCAATAGAATGGGACCCCTTTTTTCAAGAGACACATAAACCCTTTAGTAATCTGGACATAGTTGGAAACAAAATGACGAATAAAGTTAGCTTTCCCCTGTAGACTTTGAAGTTGGGGAACTGTGTGCTAGGGAGGCAATTGAACTATTTACTCAACCTTCATAGGATTGAACATGATCCCTTTAGTGGACATGGTAAAACCTAGAAATCCTTCCGATGTTACGTAAAAGATACACTTATTCAGATTTAGGTGAATCTGGTAGTAGCGACACCTATCAAATATAAGTTGTAAGTGGGAGGGATGATCAGATCTCTTATGTGAATGTGATTCCAGATCATCAAGATACGCCTAGACTAAATGCTTGAGTTCGTGGAACGAGAATGACATGGCCCACTGAAAAGTGGCACCAACATTCTTAAGGCAAAAAGACATTTTCTTGTATGAAAACGTACCCTAAGGATATATAAATACAGTTTTATCTTGATCCTCAGGTTTGATTTGAGTTTGGTTGTACCCAAAAAAACCATCCATTCACAGCCCGCTCATTTATCGACAATTTTATCAATTATTGGGGTTGGAAATTATCTTTCGAGAAAGATTTATTCAGATAACAAAAATCCATACACACACGGATTATACCTTGTTTATTTTTTATAGGAAAAAGGTTTGACACCCATTTCATCAATTGCACTGGATAGATGAAACCAACATTAATGAGTTTCTCTACCTCAGCCTTGATGTGTTGATTAAGGTTGGTCATCATTGATGTCAACCCTTGAAGAAAGCCCCATAGAAAAAAGGTTTAGGTAATAGAACCAATATTTTTTGATGTAAATATGACTCATTATTGTTTTGTCATGGTTGATAAGAAGTAAATATGAATGAACTCCAAAGTGGTCCCCTTATGGTGAAAGCCCTCACGAGAAGATGCTTTGTGGAGTAAGATAACCCATGATTAATTGTGGAATAATGAGGTGAAGGAAAGTGAATTTTTCAGGGAAACTATCCTGGATGGATAGTGCTTGTCATGTCATTTCTAGTGGTATGTGGAATGCCACATAATTCCTCATGGTTAGAGAGTTATCGCCATGAGAAGTTGGAGACCCCAGGTTTGGGTAATGGACCCAAGTTTGTTTGATGGGTAACGGTATGAGTTATGATATATTTTTAGATAATACTATTATATATGGATATTACATGTCATGCCATTTCTGGTGGTATGTAGAACGTCACATAACTCCTCACGGTTTGAGAGTTATGGCCTTATGAAGTTGAAGGACCCTCATATGTCATCTAGAAGCCCTAAAAGGTCAAAGTAGTCAAAGTGGTTTAAGAGATTTTAAAAGGTAAAAAATAAAGTGAAGTGATGAGTGAATTATAATTCAAAGTTAATACAAAATAAATTATTTCAATAATAAATTTAATGGAGAAATTAGAAGTGGACCCAACCCTAAAATAAGGAAAGTGGGCCAAGTGACCTAGAAGATGTTTTTAAGGAAGCTACTTGGAGAGTATANAGAGGCAAGGCTCTCTCATTTGAATCACACTTGAGAATATTGAATATATATATGTTTCTAAGGTAACCAAGGATATCTAATCCTAAATTCTGAGAAAAGTGAAGAAAATAAGGCCGAAATGCAAGGAAGGATAAATTATTTTGATGGTGCTATATAAGGTATGTTATTTACAGATCATCTCACCATTTTCACTATAACTTTTGTTATATAATGATTCAGATCCTTAAATTTCTATTCCATTGAGAAAACATATCCAAGTATTTGTGGTAAAAAATTCAGCTTGTGGGTCATTGTATTTTTGGAGTTACACTCCGTGGAAAATAGGGTTTGTGGCCAGTCCTGAAACTAGTCAAAATCAGGTGTTTCGGGTAACAACGTCATAACTTCTTCATAATAGATACAAATTCAGTGATACCAAATGTCTTGGTTAAGGTACAGTCTTTAGTATGTTTTTTAATAGTTTCATATCAATTCATTAAATATTTTGTGTGGGGCACACTCTACAAGGTCGCTCTCTAGAATAAGCCAAAATTCAGCAAGGTATGCCATTTTTGCTATAAATCCTTTTCTGAGAGGTTCCAAGTAGTGAAACTTGGAGGAATTGTAAAACACACACCGAAAAACACTTTGTATCAGTTTCAGATATTTATTCATTACAAGTACAAATTTATGATTATTTCAAGTCAGGGTTGTTGACTAATCCAAAACTAGTCTTGTGAGACTAAAGAAAAGTTTGATGAAAATTCTAGTCTCTTGTTGTTAAAGTTAACGAAGGTTTGAAGGTATGTAATCATATACACCAGGTCTATTACAGAGCTATAAATCAGATTTGGATGATGAAATTGATGAGGGATTTTGGTTGAGGTACATGGTTGAGACAAGTAGTTGATGAGTTGGCACATACATGAGGTGTATTGTTGATGATGTTGGTACATATTGATGATTCATAGTTGATGATTAGTTGACACATGATTGGTACATACTTGGTACATGGTTGGATGCACTTGTTTATGGTACAGGTTGATTACAGGTTGGTGCATGGTTGATGCACTTGTTTATGGTACAGGTTGATTACAGGTTGAGGTACAGGTTGATGCATGGTTGATGCATGGTTCAGATTTATTGGTACAGGTTTACAATGGTATATCTCACAGTGATAGTGTGATAGCGGTTCCATCATTCAACTTCTACTTTAGGGTGGCAGGATGGGGCAAGGACAGGTGGTTGTAGCTACCTTCCGATTGTAGCCAGAGAACATAGGGGGTTGTAGCCTCCTTATTGTTGTAGCCAGAGAATTGGGGAGTTGAAGCTTCCCTCAGGTTGTAGCTTGAGAAACTAGGGGGTTGGAGCCTCCTTCTAGTTGCAGCTAGAAAACAAAGGAAGTTGGTGCTTCCAATGAATGTAATTCTTCAAGACATATAAGAAACAACATTATGTGGTTTTCTCCCGATTTGGGTTTCCACGCAAAACACTGGTGTACTGTGTATGTGTATGATTGTTCATTTGTTCATTGCTTATTTACTCTGCAGTTATTGGATAATAATGCTTCATTGATATAACACTTGGATTATATGGTT
>ML777530.1:2201809-2231513 GCA_009831015.1 Picea engelmannii | reverse complement strand
CGAGTACACCCAGTTTTCCATGTTTCATGCTTAAAGAAGGTTATAGGCGACAAGATCCCAGTTCAAACTATATTTCCAGAACTTGATGAGGAAGAAAAAATCATATTGGAGCCTGAAGCCATCACTGACACAAGAATTCGCCAACCGAGGAATAGATCCATTTCAGAGTATCTCATTAAATGGAGGAAACTACCGGCTGAAGATTCCACTTGGGAAGATGAGTCTTTTATAGAGAAGCATCCAAAGTTACTCAAGCGTTGCAGACAACACTTGTCTCAAGGGGAGGGGCATGTTAAGCCCTAATATTGGCTCATTAACCCTTAATTGGGGCATATTAGATTAGTAATGTTATTTTATTTATGTCGGCTTTAGGCCATTAGTTGTAATTATACCTCCTAGTCTCCTATATATACCAAGGATACATTTTCATTTTGAATCATCTTGTACTTGAACATTTAAGTGGGGTAATAGGAGGTTGCCCCCTCGAAGAGGCTTATTATCTGAAATTATCTCTTTTTCAAGGCGTTGAGTACTTTTCCTGAGGCTTTTCTATGTTATATTGATGTTTGGTTATTAACATAACAATGCTTTCTATGAGGGGAAACTCTGGAGGATTTCCAGATCAAACATCACACACCGAGTTTGTGCCAAATCCTCCATAACAGAGTAGTTTTGAGCAACCCTTATGTTCAGGATGTGAGAATCCTTCTTAAACGTACCCCTAGGGATGCGAGTCATAGTTTCTCCCACTTTATTCTCAATGTGAAGAGGAGGTGATGGGTTGGAAGATTCTTTTCCCTTGTAAGAAGATTCTGACATTCCGTAATCATGAGCCCTGGTCTGCAGATGAGCATTTGATCTCATCATGTATATGTTTGTGGTTCCATTAATAGCATTAGACACGGGGGCTCCCTGATTTCCCCCAAGAGAATTCATGGATGGGGAATCTCGAGCCATATTTTTCCCTTGTGGGAAAGGGTTGGTAACCACAACAATATGTTGTTGTTCCAATAGATTTTGGGCTTCCTCAAGCTGAGGGAATTGGTTATTCAAGTCATCATCCATGCAAATATTACATGTAAAATTCACCTTCCTCTTTTCATTTTTACCCTCGCCAAAATTATTCATATCCTTTTTATCCCCCTTACACTTCTTTACTTTTCCTTTCCTCTTTCCCTTGGGTTGTTGGTTACCCTTGGGATTTGTTGACTGCACACTATGTATATCTGACATTTGGTTTGTGGGGGCAGCCAAACTAGTAGTTTGGTTGGACACAGATTATTAGATCGATACCTCTTGCTATTGGTTAGCCAATTGATCCATGGGCTTAAATTGTGTTGAGCCTACTATACCATTGATATGAGGCCTAGAATTATGTTTGGTCTTATCAAAAGTCGATCGTGGTGTGTCTGGAAGGATCTCATACAACATACTAGATTGAAAATAAATCAAATCCAGTTGTGGGGCTTTCATAATATCCTCTTCTTCAGAAAAAACTCCAGAGGTCACGACATATTTGGATACACAAGGAACCAAGGACTTCAAGAAACACTCAAGAAAAAATGTGGTAGGGACATTCACTTTGATCAAGCTCTTTCAGTGACGCCATTCTTGGATGTGATCTGAGATATGGATATATTTTGTTTTCTCGAAGTTGGCCAACAACTCGGTGCTGGCATCGTATCTCACTGATAACTAGAAATGGTTTAAGAAAACCATTTCCAAGTCATTAAAGTAAGAATACTTCTAGCTATCGATCTCAATATATCATTTCACAAAACCCCATATAAGAGTGCATTGAAATAAATACAACTGAACATAGTGGTCCTTTGACGATTTGGAGGAGCACCATAAATGAAATTTTGTAACATGATCACCTGGATATTTTCCAAGATTTTATTCAAACTTAGGGATTTCTGAGGGTAACTTAGTCAACATGGGAGGCAAAAAGTGGATCATGACATATTAAATCATTCAACAACCTCGAAAAGTATGGAAAATGAAGAGTTGTTAGGAAGGGTAGCCTAGGTTGTGGTAGATTCAAAGGAAAAGAGGAGCCTGGATTTTAACTGGCTCCAAGTTTCTAGGAAAATTTTTCTTGATGGATAGGGTTTTAGTAGAAACCATGGTGGCCTTGTCTAGTAAAAGGAGTTTGCACTTGATTTTATATCATCATTAGATTCATGTAATTGGATGACATACCTTGTGCAGGGACTGCTTCATGCAAGGTATTCCAAGGACCTTGGTTAGAGATTGCTCCCTGTGAGGTATTCCAAGGCCCTTGGCTGGGGACACCCCTTGTCGATCCTCCTGGCATAGGTACTAAACCCTGCCTAAGTTTCTACTAAGTGTGGGATTGGTTTCCCCCGATCAACATCCCTTGCGTAGGAAAAGAGCCCTGCTAGGGATTTCCAAAACCTTATGAGGAGGAAGCTCCTGTCACACTCCCTGTGAAGGAACAAAGCCTTGCATAGGGTTGGGTTGACCAAAGACGAGGTTTCCCCTTGATGAGAAATAATATAAAGAGAAAGCATTGTTTCCAAAAGCACCAAACAGAGAAAACGTCATAGACCCTACCTAAGTCATATAGGACTGAGGCCCATGACTCCCTCCACTGAATTCTCTAGGATAAAGGATTGTTCTGGGTCTGATCATTTTTAAATCCAACACAATACTGGCATGGTAGGGGTCATCTCAACCATTATTGGTTCCTCTCACCATTCTCTCTCATGCATCATAATCTGTATTGACAACACCTTCAATAATTATTCAACAATTTCCATTTTATTTAATAAAAAAAACATTTACATTACCTTCTTTAAAAAAGGTTCACCATTTCCCAAACTCCACACATAACTGATCTATCCATAGTCTCTTAGAAAAATATAATTATATTTACAATCTAGGGGAAACAAGAGCATTACACATGAACATAAAATGAAATGAAAATAATTACTCAAAATTCTCTTCAAATTCCATTTATAATGCTTACCTATTTATTTACTAAAATGTAAAAGAGATTTGAAATGTAAAATGAAAAAACAAAGGGAAACGAAAAGAAAAGTCACAAGAACCGAGGAGCCTCTCTTATCTTATAAAAGAGAACTCGTTGCATGTAGAAAAAGGGAGAATTTTTCCCATTGTGTAGATTGTTGATACTATTACTGTTGGATATACACATAACATAATATATTTTTGAAGTAATAAATGTTAGCAAATGCGTTTGGGACTACTCCACTAAAGTGTTTGTCATTTGAGTTTTTCTGAGTGCTGATCATAAGAATTATTTTTGTGCTTAGTATTTAGAATGCTTATGTTGTTGTGATTTATAATGAGTACATGGATGATGTTACAGGTCTCCTCTACAACTATATGAGATGATATCTAAAAAATCATTGTTTTAACATATTCTTGGCTACCATGAACTATTTATGTTGTCAAAAATATCATTTTTAGATGTACTCATCTATTAGTTTTTGTCCCGCACAGGATATGTTAGAAGTAGTTCTAGATTAGTTTGTTTTTTGTTTTAGAGTAGGATTAAAAATAAATAGAACTCTTTGGTGGAAAATTCATTGTTTTCCCCCTTTTTATTCTTTTAATTCTTAGTGGCAACCGAACCCACATACTGGTCAGAAATGCTACACCAAATGAGATTAGGTATAATTGGGACCTGCCATCGAGTTTTCTCCCTTACCTGTCTACAAGACATTTTCACTTGTCAACACAAGTGACACTAGAAGGAGGGCCATATGACAAGATAAGCCTATGGATTCATTTTTATTAATTCTTTTAATTTATTAATGGCTCCATCCTGTATCTCTTTATGGATATGTATTTAGGTACTACACCTCTTAAAATACCTAGAAATATTAACTGTTTTTTCATCAATGGTTCACCTGAATTATGGTTTTCTATAGGAATGGTCATAGAAAAACCATTTCTTGTTAAAAATCTATCCCAACAATTTCCCACAGTTGTCAAATGGTGAATCAACAGAATTTTAATCAAGATGTGGTGGAAAAGACTAGACTAGAGGATCTGTCTCTTATACCTTTTAGACATTTTGTACATGCTTCTCAATAGATAGAAATTCACGTTTAATTGAAAACCAATTAAATGCATCAACAATCATATATGCTAGAGGAAAACTAAACCATAACGACCCTCACAGGTCAAGAATTGTTTGAGGATCAATAGAAGGCCATGCCACCTAGATTTAACCAAAGAAATAGGGATACTTTTTTCGCAACAATTGATTTTCCTGGAGGTCATGAAAAGGCTCCAAGGTACTTCTTGAATTTTTGAGTTTTTGAACCATTTCTTGCTGGTGGATGGAAATCTTATGGCTTCACGCACAAAATCCTATGTTACCTCTAACTGGGTATCACCAATTTTCTCTCTGCATCCATCGAAAGCCTGTGCAAAATCCCTTGCTACCTAAAGGTTATGGCCTTTGAACCTTTTAAGGAAGGCATCCTAGCCTTGAATTTTTAAATATTCGACTGCATCGTTGTGTGATACTAATGGTTGACAACCATTGGGCTCCAAATGCACAACAGGATCTAGAACAAACGTGACTAGAATGTAACAAGGATGACTAAGAACAATTTTAGGTTTAGATATAAGGGGAGATAGGAACAAACCATAACAAAGGCTATGTGTTATCATAGCATGAACATCGAGGGTTTGGTCGTAGAGATTTACCATTCCTGGTAATGAAAACCCGACACACAGAATTGATAACCTATACTTGTAATGAGAAGCTCATTAATTCACTGTGCTAGCAAGATGAGTTAAGTATAGAGTATAGTAGTTGCGCATTGATTAACATGACCACTAGCATGACCATTGTTTTTGCAAAGGGTTTAAATATATCAAAACAAAAAATCCTCATAATTCAAATGCAAACCATCTAAGCATATATAAATTATATCAATATCTAAAACATTCCAAAGATAAGTCAATGAAGTGTTGGATTTAAATTGGATATAACATGATATCCCTAAAAAATAAATCCTTGTATAGAAAATATAACATGAATCTAAGTTTTCATGTTTGATTCATGCTTTCATTCATGAATCAAACATAAAACGAAACAAAAATGAAAACTTAAAGAATTAATGAACATATTATCTAATTCAGTAATCATCTCAAAATGATAATATTTACAAGATGAGGTGAAGTCATCTACAAAAAATGTAATTTCTTGTTTAAATAACAAAATCATGTAGGGCTGCCAACAAACTATTTAGGTAGAACAGTAGTTGGAACTACCTCTAGTATTTTGTAGAGATGACCCCCTAGAGAAAAAATGATACTACGGGGTCAAGAATCATAAACAACATGGCGTTTCCACATATATGGCTGGCCCAAGAGAACATCACATAAATCTAGTGGGGAAACATCACATAATACCTCATCATTGAAGGGCTAGATGCCATATGACAATCGACACTGCTGGTTAACACAAATATCTCATCCTTGGCGAGGCCACCCAATGTTGTATGGTTGTGGGTGTGGTGTTGTCGGCAATCCCAACTGTTTGACCACCTCTTCTGAGATGAGGTTCTTCTAGCTTCCGCTATCAACAATAAAATGTAGCCAGGTCCCCTTCACCCACATTTGTGAATGAAAAAGGTGATCCCCCTCTTCAAGATATATTGGTTCTTCTGGTTGAATTGTTGCGGTCGTGACAATAGTAGTGGGGTTTGCGTTGATGATCTGTCTTTTACCAGTATTTTAATAATCAAATTCTGAATCAAGGTTCTGCTCCTTGTCTTTGATCTCGACCACCAATGACATTTTTGAGTGACATTGATCGGTGTTGTGCAGGGGATTTTGTGGAAATCGCACCATTTTTCGATGTCCTTCTTTGTCTTCCCGTGACCCTTCTTTTCCTATGGCTTGGACTGGTTTTTGGGAGATTGTTTGTTAGGGTTGTCTTTGTCATACTTTGTTTTTGTAGATTTGCATACCCAAACTCCCTTTTGTTCTATTGCTTAAATTTTTGTTCGATTTTAACAACTTATCGATAAGCAACACCGAGTGATGATATCTACAGAAGATCCATTTCAGTTTGGATGTATCGGTGTAGAGCCCAACGATATTTGAGAACCAAATATCGTTCAGATCCTTTGATACCCATCTTGGTACGCAAGGTCTGGAAGGTATTGGGGAACTCTGAAACTGCTTGGCCCCTCTCTTGCCACAGTGTGTTCCATCTCATGTACTAGTTCTTATAGTTTCCAATAGGGTAATACTGTTCCTTTATCGCATCCACAAAAAAATCCCAAGTGGGCTCAACCCCATATATTTCAGACTCCTCTGTGGAACTTTTCTCCTAGTAAGTTTCCCACCAACATTTGACATGAGGGAGAGCTTTAAAGAGTGCGAAGGTGTTCTTTTATTTGTCAAAAAACTTGTGAATAGAGAAATAACCTTCTAGAAGAGTTAACCATTTGTCTAGGGCTTCTGCATCTATTTGTCCTTCATATATAGGAATATCAAAATCAACTTGTACCTTGAAAGGAGAGGTGCATCCAAAGTAGTTGTTTGATGAAGATGCTCCTATCATTATGGACAGGTGTTGAAGGATGTGTGGAAAATTCTCCATCATTTTGTCCCTCTATCATGTGAGAGCTTTCTCAAGCAACAAATAGATAGGATCATCTACTCCATCATTTTTCTTTTCTTCTACCATGGAGGGTTTCTTGGGCATGCGAGAGAAATTGTCTTCAAGAGTGTTATAACCCTAAATTGCACCACACATGCTTACCTGGCATCAGGCCAACTCATATCTCTTTCTTGCCAAAGCCATGTTGAATAAACTCTGGAAAACCCTCTTAAAACAAGTGGCATGCGCCTTAACCCTCTACTGCACGCGTTGGAACACTGGCAGGCCTACCACTGCATGCGTTGGAACACTGGCTGGCCTACTACAGCCCGCGTTTACCTAAGAAATCACAAAAATAGGAAAGTTGCCGACGGGACGAAAATCTATGGGTCAGTTAACTGAAACTCCTAGCCATGCATGGCCGAGAGTTTGTCCAAAACCCTAGCTCCTTCTAGCCTATAAAAGGAGGGGTAGGGCTACTATTTGAGAGAGGAAAATCATAGCAAAGAAACTTTTCCCAATTTCCGAATCCATTTGTCCCAACCCTTTAGCCTTTCCTCAAGCTTAAGGAGAATTAAAGCAAAGCAGTTGGAGGACAAAGAAGAGGAGCAACCCAGGATCAGGATCAAGGAGCGGTGGCTGATCTCTATCATTATTGTAAGTTGATTCATCTTGAGATTAATAAAAGAATACTTTTCTCGTCCCAATGCATGAGTTTTATATGTTTTATTCGATTTATGCTTAATCTCTAACCCTCTAGTAGAGAAATAGCATGCATGCGTAGTGTTTTGTCTTGATTGTAGGATTGTCTTTGGAAGGAGTAGCAGAAGCAAGTGGGTAAAGTGCAACGGAGGATCTACACCAAACATCAGTAAAAAGGTTAGTAGGTTCTTTCCATGTTTGCATGTGAAAAAGGGTTTTAGGTTTGGGGTGGTAGGTTAAAAGTGATTTCTTAAGGGTCATGATCTGCATGCAAGTTTAATCCCTAGCTTGTTAGTCCGTAGGGTATTATTTCCCAACAACAGAATTGGTGACTCCACTGGGAAAGATACTCTTCGGGTTTCCGGATTTTGTTGAAGGTTTTTGGGTAGTTTGAGGAATTAGATTCTCTATTTCTTTGTTTGTCTGTTTTCTGTTAGGTCAGAGCTAGCAGGGAACCTGGTTCTTTATACCATTTTTTCCTTGACTGTGCTTGACATTTATTGTCGGGACACACAAAGGTACACGCGGCCTACAGAAGTCTTGCACGCGTGTAACACGCGCCCTAACCTTCTACAACCCGTGTTTGAACGCTTGCTGTAGTGGTTTCAGTAGCGTGTAGGGCTCAGAGAGCTTAAGAGGCAATCTCCTCTTCCCTGTCAAAATTTTACATTCTTAGGGGGCTTTTTGGATCCTGTCTAGGTCTTGTTGGTTCATTGTCTTCTCTCAGTTTTCTTTATTGCATTTCTTTTCTTTTTACAATTATTTTTTCTTTTCTGTTGAAGAAGAAGCATCCAAGCCTCTAGGAGACCCTGGTTGTCAATACTAGAGGCCTCTTCCAGGTCTGGGTTGCCTATGTTTAATTGTCTCTTGGAGTTTATTCATACACGCGGCCTATGTAGGTACCGCCCATGGGTACCCGCACTCTGTTATAGCTCAGCACGTGTTTGCCCACGTGCTGTTTCAGTGACAATAGTCGGCTTGAGTGGTGGATTTTCAATCAGGGTGGGGCAGTCATGCCTTCCTGTGGTGAGAAGTGTTTCTCTCAGGGGATTGAGTCTAGGGTTGCATAGTCAGTAGGTTAGGGCCTCTTACCCTTAGCCTGTGTTTTATTAGTTGATTGTTGATAGAAAAGATAAAAAAGAAAAAGATTTTGTTTTATGGTTTTTAGACAAGCGTAAGAGTCAGTGCTTTCTTGATTGCCATTGCACGTCTTTGCTCTGGTTCTTTGAGGTCTTCACTTTAAGCCAGAATTTTATTTTGTTTTCCTGGTTTTGTGCTTGTCGGCATTTTCCCTTTGTTGCTTCATTTAGCACTGAAATAAATAAAAAAATCTCTTTTTTCATTTGCTTCTTTGTTTGAAGATTGTGTTGTTGCATCAATATCTAGGAAGAAGTTTTTTTTCATAGGTTTTTGTAGTGCATTTAGAGAATAAGTAGCTCGCATATTGGGCGAAATTCCTTTATGTTTGTTGCATGAAATCTTAGAAAAGTTGAAAAGAAAAAGAAGTCTTTCTTGTTGAAAAGTTGTTGGTTTTTGCATTGTTTGTAAAAGTTTTTGTTTCCAAGCATTTCTTGTTCATTTTGCTTTGAGTCTTTACACACCATCAGTTTCACCTTCATACCTTCTGACATAAAAAAGCCCATTAAAAGCAACGCTAAGTTAAAATATATTAGACTTTTTGTTTGTAGGGTTCATATACTAGCTCAGGACTAGGGCCTTGGAATAGGTTGGAAAGTAAACTCTCCAAGGCCACTCAAACCAAACATTGGAGTCTGTGATAGGGAGTGTAGAAGTCCAGTTATGTGGAAGTTATCCGGGACCCCCCTCTAACACAGGGGTTAAACACGAGGTCGCGTAAGGAAAGGTAGCAGAGATAACCCCTCCAAAGCCGGACCGAGCGTAGTGGAGAACACATATCGAGGATTTGTTAAGGGATTCCGTCATTTTCATTTTCCACGGGGCTTCGTGGGTCTCAAATCCGTTAGAGGTCCTCATTTTTCTTCCGGACCATTTTCTCTCGATACCCTTGACAGGTTTCAGGCTTGATACCCTGCTCATTTTGGTCTACCCGACTATCGACTGTACCTGCCTGGTGACTATTCGCGTGCTGGAAAACTAGTTGCCAATATTTTCTAGGGACATACACAGCTGACTGCGGGGGTATACCGTGGTACCTAGCATAGACATCGGGCCATGCTTTGCAGAGTATACCCGGAGGGTGATTCCGTATTCGAGTTGCACTTTCACTGGTAAGTTGCTCTAGTGTTGGCTGTTGTAACTGTCCTTCCAACTAGTTTAGTGTTTTCTTGATTTATCTCTTAGGGGCTTCTTTTTAGTGTGTGTTACTGTTTTCACATGTAGAATACCTTAGAGTGTCGTGAATCTTCTCACACACTGGAGGATTCAGAGCTCCTCCGGTCACGAAGGTTCTGGGCCTCCCGCCGGTGATACTAGAGCCACCCTTGCCACCATTGAGGCGAAGTCTAGACCAACAAGGGTCTTTCGAAGCAACCGGGTTACCAACCATTGAACCCGAACAACTACCGGAGGAATCAACCGCCAATCTTGGTTTGGTCAAAACCCCAAACATTGAGACTTAGCCGCAAGTTATTGTGCCAATTCAATTTTACGAACGCCTGTTAGTGCCTCACATAGCTATGGAAACAAAGGCTGTTACTTCCTCTGGGAATTCTTCCATTCCCATCACCGTTTCTACCATAGGAGAATCATTTCCTAACTTGCTACCATCGGTCCGGGCCACCACGGTCTCTACCGCAACTACGTCGCATAGTGGACCGTCCCCATCTATCGCAGCGGGCACACCTCCTTTTACACCTAGTGTGACAGGCCCTTCGTTTTCATACGATATGCCTAGTTTGGGTACAAGTCCTGCACTCACTTACTCCACTTTACAGACTTTGGGTCTGGGGGCAGGGAGCTCTAACGCTCCTCTGCAAGGTCAACTTGGGGGCATTCCTGTCCCTTTCAATGCTTTTCCTTATGCTGGAGGTCATATCTCTCCTTTGTCCCCTTCGCTTGGTGGTCTTCATCAGCAGTCTGCTGGGCAGCCTGCACACACGAGTTCATTTGGAGACAGGAGTCAAGGAACACCTGCGCAAACTCTGCCGGTAGGTTCGTCACCATTTGTTTGGAACGAGACGTTTGGTAATAACACTTCCGCATCCACTTCTTTCCCATCTGGGGGCACACCCATTTTTGGACAGTCTACTCCGGTGTAGGGTACTATTCCTGCGCCGGGGGCACATATACCAGGACCTTGGAACTCAGGACAAGGATCCATTCCTTACTCTGGAATGTCATTCTGGGGTAATTCCTTCCACAGTCAATGGAACCTCGGACAGACTTCTATGCCTCTCCCATCATGACCGGCATGGGGTAATCCTTCCCAAAGTCTGTCAAACACGATGAATTCCCAACATCCTATGTCCTTCATGGGGAATCAGCCAATGATGTCTCCACAGGTGCAAAATCCTTACGCTGCTCAGGGCCATGGTTTCTACCAGAATCCGGGCCAGCAGCCAAACTTGTCCTGGCAACCTAGTGCCAGTCAAACTCTAGGACCGTTTTTCCCAGGCTATTAGCAACAACCCAAACTACCATTCCAACCTAGTGCCAGTCAAACTCCTGGGTGAGGCTGTAAACCTCAATTCACTAGGGGTAGGGAGAGGAATGAAGATATGGGAGTACATAGAAGCTCACTGTGTAGCAGGGACTCCAAAGTTTGGGAGTCAGCTCCCCATCTGAGCGATAAACAATCTTATCCTCAAGATTATTGTCCTCGTGTTGACCAGGATCACAGGATTGACTTCGTTTCACCAGGCATCGAGGCCACTCATGTTCTATGTTGTAGGGTTCTTGAGACCCACAATATATGACTAGTGTACCTCACTACTAGCTAATATGACGAGCCAGTTGACAAAGTAAAAATAGGGTTGCAAGAGGAACTTTGGGTTTTCCTCTATCTTATGCAGTTTCTTCTTCCAATGGGTTCCAGGTTTGGGACCTAGAGTCAAGATTCTTCTCAGAGGACCTCGCGATACAACCATGGAACGGTGGACCAAGGTAATGAGATGGTAGGGGGAAGGTAGGGTACCCACACCCTACAATGAGGATTTATTCTACTGGTGGAGGCGACGGGTCATTTCTCTAGACAAATACCCCTATGTAGGGATCGACTACAGAGGGGACCCTGACATGCTACTCCCACCAGGGACCACCTACGAGGACATAGGTATGTCAAATGTTTTTAAATATTTCATTTTTTTGTATTTTTGTATAGCGAAACAAGAATATCTTTGGATGATGCTTAATTAATAACTAGACACTTGTGTGACGCAGACATGGGTCCATGATGGCTGAACAGGCTTCCCCGACATCGTCGGAGACACCGGGGAGACGAGGTGGCGAGAGGAGAAGCTGAGAGAGACCTTCAAAACATGTAGGGAAACCTGTCTAGTTTGATTCATAGGATTCTGATGGTTCAGGTAGAGGATCTACCAGAGGCCATGCAGCGGCAAGTGGTTGGTGTGCCCAGAGCTTGAGTGTGACTCTTTCAACGTCTTGCAAACACTGTAGTTTGTTATCATGACACACATCTAGCGCCACAGGTGTAGATGTCATGGATATTGTATTATCGACTATATATGTGTATTGAGGGTGTTAGCCCTAACTTTGTACTATAAACATCATATTTGTTTGAAATATATATAAAACAATAGTCTTCAGCTTTACTTATATTTACAATGTGTATGAGATGGTTTTATTTTCTTTAGTTATGTCACAAATTCCAATCTAAAATGAAATTAGCATAAGCATTAGATACATGATTAGAACTCCTAGGAATGTGATAATAAGTAATAAAATCAAATTGTCATTCTAAAATATGTACCCGTAGGAATCGTCGGAGTAAAGTAGGATCACGCACACGGTAAATGTCGTTCAACCAACATACTACTAACTAGGAATCTAGGTGAACATCTAAAGAGCGAATACCATGTGAGATAGAATCACGTAAAATTTCTATAACGACTCTATATTCGGCCATAGTATTTGTGGATGGACCTAGGCATACGCCACCTAAAGACATCAGTACACCCTTGGGTGAGTAAACCACCCAAGCTGCTGAAGCCAATTTCTGTGTATGACGACTAGCTCCGTCTGTGAATCCTAGGTAGACCGATGACTCTGTTTCCATTTTCCAACCAAGGGAAAACTTAATAATCAAGTTGAAGACAAAAAGAAAAGGAAAATATATATACACTAAATTACATTAGTATACAAAGAGTTACACCAAAGCTTGGGGCTTAGTGTAATATATTTTCAAGAAGAGCCCATTCTTGGGCTCAACCAACATATTCCCTTCATAATATTCTAACTCATAGGCTCTTTTTTCTAGGACATGTCGCACGATATAGGGAATGTGCCAGATGGGTTTCCACCTGGGTTTAAACTTGCCTGCCCCTAGTGGTTCTTTAGCTTGATCATATAAGAGGACCAAGTCACCCTTAGTGTACAACTGAGGACAGAGAAACTTATCATACTGGACCTTGAAACATATTTTGTTCACCTCGATAGCCGTAGAGGCATCTCGATGCTACTCGTTAAGACTCTCTAGGTGCAGAAGCCATCGCTCGAGATCAGAAGTGTCAAGTAGGAGTGTGGCTACCAACTTAAGAGAAGTTATTTCGAATTCAATAGGTAATATCGACTCCACACCGTGTACTATGTAGAAAGGGAAAAAACGGGTGGCAGTCTTGACTGAGGTTCAGTATGCGGAGAGTGTAGGATATAGCATAATGTGCCAGTCAGACTTACTCTGGATGACAATTTTCTGCAAAATTGTCTTGAGAGACTTGTTGAAATCCTCTACCTGTCCATTGGCATAGTGGTAATAAGGAGAAGAATGACCATGTTTAAACCCTATCTTAGATGCTATTTCTTCCATCATTTCTTTCTTAAAGTGAATGCCATGATCTGTGTCAATCTCACTCAAGATAACAAACCGGCTGATAATTTGATTGAATATGAAGAAGGCAACAATCTTCCTATTATATTTAATTGTAGGCATGGCCTCAACCCACTTAATAAAGTATTCAAAGACCATGATAATGTGTTGATTCCCCCCAACCGAAGTTGGGTCGCAATCCACAAAGTCCACCCCCCACTTGGTGAAGAGGGGTTGGATGCGAGCGCATTTTCTGAGTGAACACCTAGCAGGGGTGACACTTATTAACCACTTCAATACAATCTTTAAAGATAGATGGATAGAAATAACCGGATCACAAACTTTTTTGGTTTGTCGCAACCCCGAATAAATGACCACCATAAGCCCCACTGTGGAAATTGTTTAGGAATGAATTAACTTCCCCGTGAGTTAAACAAAAATGCATGATATTATCTATTCCTCAATGATACAAAGTGTCATCAATGATAGTATAATTCTTAGCTTGGTATCTTACACGTCGTTAGTCATCTCGTGATAGATGCTGAGGGAACTTCAAAGTTTAAAGATAGAGAATGATGTCTCAATACCAGGGGTCCGACGATGAGACAAGGAAAATGTGTTCATCTGCAAATGAATCAACATGGATAACATCCTCATCTAATCATGGAAAGTTGGATATTAACTCCGTGAACACTAGTGATTTCTTGGATTTTGCAGAAGTGAAATCGATATCAAATTCTTGTAAAATGAAAATCCATTTATTATATTCCCCCCCCTATGATATGCCTAGAAAGGATGTACTGAAATGGATTCACATAGTCCATCACAGTAGTCTTGAAAAGCTATATATAATGATGTAAACATTTTACTACATGAACGACAACCAAATCTAGCTTTTCAATGTGAGAATAATTAATCTCAGGACCGACTAAGTTTCAACTGAGATAGTAGATGATGTGTTGGCAAAGCTCATCATCCTCTTGAACCAAAACCATACCAATCATCTCCTCGAACACGACGATATGAAGTAAGTAATCCCTATTGTAGTCAGGAGACTTCAGCAGAGGCGCCGATACCAAGTCTTTCTTCAAAGCATTGAAGGAATCTTGGGATCGCTCATCCCAAATTAAAGGGGTGTCCTTCTTCAAAAGACACATGAAACCCTTAGTGATATTGGAATAATTTACTATAAATCGACGTAGAAAGTTATATTTCCCCTGTAAACCTTGAAGTTGTCTAATAGTGTGCGAGGGAGGCAATCAAAGTATTGCCTCAACCTTTAATGGATCTACCATGATCCCAGTCTTAGAAACTAGAAATCCCAACAGACGACCAAACCTAACACAAAAGATTCACTTATGAGGGTTCAATCAGATTCTATAGTAACGACATCTTTAAACAAGCCAAAGGTGTGTAGAGTGATCCTCTCTCTTACGAGAGTGAGAAGTGAGATTGTCAACATAAGCTTCGACTATATTCTTAAGATCATGGAATGCAAAGGTCATGGCATGTTGGAAGGTTGCTCCGATGTTTTTAAGGATGAAAGACATTTTTTGGTATGCGAAAGTACCCCAAGGACAAATAAATGTCGTCTTGTGTTGATCCTCAGGTTTAATTTGAATTTGGTTATACCTTGAAAATTTGTCCATAAAAGAAAACACTTCGCTTCCCACACAATCGTCGAGAATCTGATCGATGAAAGGTGTCGGGAAGTTGTGTTTAGGACAAGACTTGTTCATGTCACGAAATTACATGCATACACAAATATTTCCTTTCTTCTTATTCACAGCAACGAGATTGGATACTCATTCAGTAAAGGGAATCAGGTAGATGAAGCCAACATTAAGTAGCTTCTCCACCTATGACTTAATAGCAGGGGCCTTCCAGGGATTAAATCTCTAAGAAATTGTCGAACAGGTTTATCATACGAATAAGTTCTAATATCATGCTCGACAATACGAGGGTTTATTCCTATCATCTCTTTATATGACCAATCAAATACATCTCATAATTCCTTGAAGAGTTCGGTGTAGATCAAGATTTCGTTTGGCAAACAATCTACATCGATATGTACGTTTTCAATCTTTCCTATGGTACGAGAGATATTGATCGTGACGTTAGGAGAAATAATCGCCATATTTCCTTCAGCATAAATGTCGTGTGTATCAAGTGGAACTATGGGGTGACCAAATATCTCACTCAAAGTAGATCGAAAGTCATCTTGTTCGATTCTTTCAAGCTCAGGGAGAAAATAATAGTGATGATGCATATCATCCCAAGGTTTTTTAGAACCATTCATGGCTTTGATGATAGCTTCGTCCAAGGGAAAATCCCCATCGAGGCAGTCATGTTAACAAGACAACTAAGTGGCCCATACGGGCTTAAGAATGATATCCTCCTCATCCATCAACGAGGTAACAAGATCGGTATCAACGAAAGAGTCAAGAACAACTTGATACACAATCTTCATTGTCGATAGTGGCATGGCCATTCCATCATATGACTGACCTTCACAAGACGAAGTCGAGGAAGGTAGGGTCCAAGGATCACTAAAATAGGAAGTGAGGAAAGGAATGGACCTCTCTGATGAAACAAGCCTATTAGAAATGACATAAATGTGGTGAAATGATGCAATCAAGTTGAAAATACCCATAAGGAAAGAATACATTCCGAATTCAAAATTCTCAGTTGTCGGCTGGGAATTGTCGATCACAGGGATCGACGATCCGACAGATGCATTGGGACTAGCATATGCAAAGGATAATCGGTCGATCATCACGATCTTCCCATCATGAGGAAAACAAAGAGTACATAATACAGAGGATATGATGACGACTATAGCATAGGTCCAATTGTGTCCTAGTAACAATTTATAATCAAGAGGCACATCAACTACCTCCACCTCCACCTCTACTGTCTTCCTATCTAACTAGACTGGAAAGGCAGAAATAATACCATGAGGGTGGAAGGAATGACCATCAAAATAAGTCAACATGTCTGATGATTTAGAAAGAGTCAGAGAACCAAGATATTTCCAACAGATCAGGGACATCACACATGTAGTAGCGCCTTCATCAAAAACCACACATTTGATGGTGTAATTTGAGTACCCCACATGGATTTGGAATGCCACATGGTAAGGAAAGCAAGGCTTCACATTTGTGATGTCAAACTTGATAACTTTTGAGCCACTAGGTTCTAGAGCGCCTAATGTAGATAGTAAGGCATTCCTCTATGAAGGACACGTCTAGAGCACCTCCAAAGCCGACATCACACAAGGGATTTGACCTAGGTCCTCCAGAATAGAGTAGTTATGGGAGGCTCTAGAATTTGGATTGTGGGTAGAGCGCTTGAGTACTTGTTTCGGAATACAAGGTGGTGGATCTAGTTTTTCAATCTGTAAATTCGTCTCTAGAGGAGGAGGAGGAGATTCTAGACCAGGTATAGCCTATGAAAAACTATAATCTCGAGATCGAGTGGCTACATGAACTTTATCATCAACCATATTGATACAAAAATGGTCATCATCTTGCAATTACAGGTTTTGACTCCCACCAGCCACATTTCTGGCATTTGAGGAACTCTAGGCCATGTGTTGGTTATATGGAAAAGGATTCATCAACACGGAAGGTGGTAGAGATAATAGCCTCGCAGCTTCCACAAGTTTGGGGCATAAATAAGTAAGGTGGTTGTCTGTACAAAGCTTACAGGGAAATTTCACCTTATGTATTTCTCTCTTGACCTCTCCAACATTAGTATTTGTCTTCTGATTATTACCATTGTCCTTGGGTTTATTATTATTTTTCCCACCCTTACGATTATTTTTTCGTCCTTTCTTCTTATTCTCATCTGGTTATTGGTTACCATTTGGGTCAGTCGATGATTGCACGGAATGTACATCCACCGACTGAGTGGGATTGGAAGACACAGACAAAGTTGGCCCTCCTACAGACTGGTTTAGGAACAAATCTTTCAAATGGCTTGTCACAGAGTCTGTAGATTTTACATTGATGGAGCCTACAATGCCATCAACATGAGTTCTGGGCTTTTTTCTAGGGTCATAAGTTGACCGCGGTGCATCCGAACAAATGTGGTATAACATCCCAGACTGAGCATATATAAGATCTAAATGCTGGGACTTGTAGATCACTTCTTCCTCGGTGGTAACCCCTGATGTAGAAACATCCTTCAAGATAGGAGGTTGCAAAGAATTAAGAAACCATTCTAAAAGAAAGATCAGTGGTATGGAGGTCTTAATCAACCTCTTCTATCTAAACCACTCTTGGATACAATCCAAGATATGAGTGGTTGTGTCCTGGTGTAAAGTCGATAGATGTTCTAGGCCAACATCATAACGAACTAGCAATTGGAAGTGGTTAATGAAGACCAACACCATCTGACTAAAGGTCCCATATTCCCCCATAGGTAGCTCGATATACCATTTCATAGCAACCCCAATGAGGGTGCATTGAAATGATCTTAACCGAATGGAATCGTCATTAAGGGAATTCGAAGAGAACCATAGGTGAAAGGTGGTAACATGATCACTGAGATCCTCGACATTCTTACCTTTGAATTTCAGAATGTCCGAAGGAAGCTTGGTGGGGACAGGGGGCCATGTAGGATCATGAGACACAGGGCCATTCATCAACTTAGACAAGTCTGGAAGATTAAGCGTGGCCATAAAAGGGAGACGAGGTTGTGACATCTGGCCCCAAGCTCCCTGGAAAGATTGTGTTTGAGGAACTGCAGCCCATCCAAGGTTCTGGTAAGCACCATGGCCATGTATGGGATTGTAAGACCCTCCTCCAAGATGATTCATAAAAGGTTGGTTGGGAATCATTCCAGTAGGAATGTTCTGATGGGGTTTATAAGACTTTCCCCCAACCAGATTGGATCCAGGTTGGGGGTTGCGCAAAGCATCAAACTGACCTCCTCCAGGTATGAATCCGGAGGATAGAGGTGGATTTTTCATGCCAAACTTGTTGGTCATAATAACCATCGAGGAGGTAGGGGTATAGGATGAAAATTGAGCTGAAGCTTGTCCTCCAGTTTGGTTTTTCCACCCAAAAGCAAGAGGATTATACCTGGGGTTAAAAGAAGGAAGGCCTCCCATAATAGGAGTCTTTTGAGGGATTTGAGAGCCACCAAATAAAAATGGAGTATAAGGAGGTGTAGTTCCCCTGAGTCCAATGCTATCATTAGGGACAGCAGCTGGGATGGCATTTGAAAACTATGAAGTAAAGTTCAGAATACCATAAGAAAAAGGACTAGAGGCCATAGGGATGGACTGAGCATTATAGCTCGATGACTGACCAAGAGACCCAAATGGGTTCGAGGAAAGAGATTGAGCATTCACTATAGGCTGATCCATAGTAATGATAGGTGCCTCTGGCACTACAACCATTGTGGTTGCAGGGGTCGAAGGGGTGCCATTAACTATAATAGGTGTGGGAGTCAAAGGACTCCCAGTGTTATGAAGAATATGTTCAGTACTCATCCTTGTAGAATCACAAGTCTAAACAGTGGAGGTGTGTGTACCACGTCTAATAACTCTACACCTTTTATAAGGAAAACACTTGAAATTCAGTGTTAAATGTAACAAGCGACGGGATTGATGGGGATGTTGGTTCGACTCCATGATGACTTAAGATTCAAGATAAAAAATTAAATCCTTGGGCCCACTAGTAATCAAAGAGTACACCAAAAATCAAACAACCAATATACACACAAACGAGGTAAAGTGGATGAATGTAGTCTCCCTCTCTAAAGAAGGTATGTCTCGCCCAAGAGGGATCAAAGACTCCCTACTAAAGATCAGAGGTAACATAATTAGTTATAAGGGCCCTCCTGGGCTTAACAACTAGTCAGTCAGATTCCCCCGAAGAGGTAATCCTCCATAAAGGTTGTGTGTTTTTCGACCCTTATCTAACCCAGGGTACTTGCAGAATAACCCCTAGAAGTAACCTATGTGGCACCTATGTCAAGCAACTAAGAAACCAATGTATAACCAATGCACATGTGAGCAGTCATATGTCAAGTCGACCATATGGGCAGGGTACCAAATCCCGAAATCTTGAAAGCATCGCCTCTCACGGAGGTAAGGACACTAACAAGATCCCCAGATATGAATAGATCCCCATAAATATCTCTGATGCTAAGAAGGTATCGGGGGGATATCCCTTCAACCAATCTCGTGCGACCTTGTGATTAACTCCAGTGTGAGCAGAGCCTCATGATATTACCAATTATACATTGGATTTATCCACTCCCTTTGTCAGACACATATGTTGATTTAATTTCCTTGGAGAATTTTACTCACAAAATCCTATTCCAAGGCACTAAATCCTAAGCTAGTTTGTGCACCCTAGAAAATAAAATTGTGACAAATTAATTTTAAATTATAGCGTTAATTTTAGTGGTCGTGATTACTCAAAAAGGTATGGTAGTGAAACTCATGATGTTATGACTCGGCAAGAAAAGTAAATATGAATATAATGCAAAGTCCTAACTTCAATTTTCAATGAATGATATGCTTCTTAAAACAAATGCAATTTTCAATTTCAACTCTACAATTATGAAGTAAAAATGCAATCTTTCATTACATGCACTAAGATAATGACAAAGACTCAAAAGATAAAAAAATGCCATGTAATGAAAAATGCCTAATATTTTTGTATTTTCAATATAAGAAAAATGAAAATGCATGGACTGAACAACAAATTGATATATAAAACTCTATTGTGTGTAGAAAGAGACAACTCAAGAAGAATACCAAAGAGAGAAACACCCAACCCAATGTACAAGGACAATCAAAATGAAAAGGTGATAAGAAAGACTCCTCCCAAAAATTCAACCCCAGACAGGTTTCCTGTCATCCCATAGGCACTTAACAGTCACTATAGAGACCCAAAAAGACTCAACAAACATCAAATCCCACCCAACAACCATCAAACCCAGTAAACAAGCACAAGAGGTTGATGTATGCGATGGTTCAACTAAACAAAGCATATGTACACAACTTGCAGAGGGACAACCCACGTATATACACGGCTATCAAGCCAAAAACCACGTATATGTTTCAAAAACAAGGCTAGGCAAGGGAGAAGGATGAAAAAATCAGACCCAAAGTGAACAGAGGTTGTCAAGCAATGATACGACAAGAAACTCAATAGGGACAAGAGAAATCTAAGGAGAAAAACACTCCAAAACCTAAGAAATAAGATTCAATCTATCGCCAATTCTTTTACGAGGAAAATCTCTCTATGGCTAGGGTAAACCACAACAGATAGGAATGACTACAGAAATCAAGTATATTTTCAAGTATGTTATGTAAAGAAATATGCTATCAAGACAAGATGAAAGGCCTACCTTGTCCATACGTTCGATGAAGTCGACCATTAAGCACTTAACTCAAACAAATATACCTACAACTAGTCCTCAACAACCAAGAAAAGAAAGAATATGATGATAATAAATTATGTTAGCACATTCAATAGCATAATCCATTAATAAACATGACAAATACTCCCATGGAATAATAATTCAAATATTTGCAAGACATCAATTGGATGGGAAAAGAGTATTTCTATTAATATATGATCAACCGAAGTGAAAATGTTATAGACTTCTGTGTCAGCACGGTTCGGAACCGAGAAACTAAGTTCCTTCCAGTTGGGCCTCCACCACTTCAATCCTCCACCAAAGGCAAGCTCATAGAAGAGAGACAATAAAGTTCTCAATCAATAAGGGAAGAGCTTGGGGGTTGAACACTGTGTTCAGACTTAAAGGACAAAGGGATGAAGACTCAATATGAATTAAATAATTTCTCCAGAGTAACTTTTCTCTCAAAGTTGAATTCTTTCTCATCTTTTCCATAGCTCGGAACTGGCCCATTTATAGCCTTCAAATGGAACTGAAGGGCTGAGTCAGAATGTTTCCAATAAATGGAAGGCCAAGGATCATGGATCTCCTATCATGACATGGAAACCCGACACCAATTTTCATTTTGGGCACAAATCTCGATGTACATGGGTTGTAGTGGTGCAACCTGCGTTTACGCATGCTGTATAGTAGGCAAGGTGCGTACATGTGGAAAAATATGTATTTTTAGCTCTGGGATTTACAAACAAGAATGATAAGTCTGCATAGGGAAATGGAAAAATGTCTTTTGTGCAAGATTTCATAGGGTGAGGAAAATCTTTCTATAACAAATAGGACAAATTTGAGGAGAAAGAGTACTTTTATTCAGTGCAAGAAAATTCAAAACTTTTACAACAACAAAGAGTATCAGCATCAAACAAAAATTGTATCTACTTTGTAACAAATTAATTTTCTATAAAATAGTCCCAGACTGTATATAGGGAATAGAGTCATGACTATACAGCCTGTACAGCCCAAGATAGCCAACAAAATCTCCACAAACAGTCACTTATATGCATAGAAAATTGTGCCAAAAGAAACAGTGTTGTACATAACAGAAGTACTCAGAAAATATTCATAGGAAATCATGGCCACCTTCTTTAAACACTCAACCTATATTTTTCTGCACCTCCTTGGTTGTACAGACAACTTACATAGTTGTAGGACCCCTCCTATTACTGTTGTATGGACTATAGAACAATGTTGCAAATACTTCTTGGGTTTCATGCCTATCTCTCTCCTAGGGATGTGAGTCAAACCCCATTTGTTGTATCTCTTTCTCCAAGCTATAAATCTCTCTTGGGAATCATCCCTCTTCACCTCCCATTAAGTCTCCTCAAATGTGTTCTCTCTCTCTCTCCTTCATGAGCTTCCTTTAATCATTTTTGAAATGTAACTTCCCTAACCCTTGGTATTCCAATGAGATTGAAGGTCAAGATTAGATATTTCCCTCATGAGATCAACGATCATGAATTAATCATTCATTGAGGTAACTTAAGTCACTAAAGTGACCCATAACATTATAGTCACTTTTACATTTAAAAAATAAAAGACCCAACTTTATAAAATGACTTTATAAAGTTACTTTATAAAAACTCATTATAAAGTCACTAGCAAGAAAGTGTGCTCGGTCACTTTCGCGTGTTGGGTGTCACCAATGCAGAAGTACCTGTGAGCTACCAAATTCTAACATTTTGTTTCCAATAAAAGCGTTTGATGGAGGATCTATGGAACTAGGGTTTTTCTCAATGAGGCATAGTGCAATTTATGAACAAAAAGTTGATTTTCAAGAACATTGTGCCAGTCAATTGTAGGTAGTGTGGTCATGTGAGCCTCGGACAAAACGACGTGTTGGAGCTTATGTAACTCTATTATGCTGCTCAATTTGAATTGTATTCCCCTGAACCAAATTTCCAACATGTCCCTAAATGGCTTGAGGAGGCGAGTTGCATCTTGCGATAAAACTCAAACCAAGAATTGGATGGATGAATCGTCAGTTTCATTGGATTTAGGGAACCATGTTTCATCTAGTGGGGCTCTTACATTATTATTATGCTTCCTGGAAAAGTGTTTGATGGAGGATCTACACAACTAGGGTTTCTCTCAATGAGCCATAGTGCAATTTCTGAACAAGAGGTAAATTTTCAAGAACACTGTGTCGGAAAATTGTGGGTAGCATGCTCGCATGGGCCTTGGACAAAAAAACATGTGGGAGATTACAAAACTCTGTTATATTTATCAATTTGGATTTTATGCCCCCAGACCAAATTTCCAACATGTCCCTAAATGGATTGAGGAGGAGAGTTGCAACTCATGATAAAACTCAAACCGAGACTTGGATGGACAAAGTGTTGGTTGCATTGGATTTAGGGCACCGGGTTTCAACTAGTGAGGCCTTTCTACTTTCATTTTGTTTCCTAGAAAATCGTTTATTGGAAAATCTCCAGAACTAGGGTTTTTCTCAATGATGCATAGTGCAATTTTTGAATAAGAGGTCGATTTTCAAGAACATTGTGTCAGGTGATTGTGGGTTGAGAGGGTAGGGACATATATAAAACACTTGTACAACAATGTGTGGCAATAAAAACTTTGCAGGGAATGACATGTCATGGCATGGAAAGGCAAGGAAAGGAATGACATCACAAGTCATGGCATGGCATGGAAATGAATGACATGGCAAGGCATGACATGGAAATTAAAGGTAATGAAATGCATGGCATGTCATGGCATGGAAAGCCATGGCATGGATTGGAAAGGAAAGGAAAGGAAAGATAATACATGGCAAGGAAAGGCATAGTATAGCATGGAAAGGCAAGGCAAGGCATGGCATGGCAAGGCAAGGCATGGATTGGAAAGGAAAGGAAACGTAAGGCAAGGCCTGGAGAGGAAAGGAATTCCATGGAATCACATGGCAAGGAAAGGGATGACATGGAAAGGAAACGAAATTAAAGGCATGTCATGGCATGTAATTGCAAGGAAAGGCATGTCTTGGCAAGGAAATAAAGGCAAGGCATGGCTTGGAAAGGAAAGTAAAGGCATGGCATGGCATGGCAAGGAAAGGCATGGCATGGCATGACATGGAAAGGAATGGCATGGCAGTGCACAACATGACTTGCAAAGGAAAGGAGAGGAAAGGTATGGCATGGCATGACATGGAAAGGAAAGGCATGGCATGGCAATGCATGACATAGAAAGTGAAGGAAATGCAAGGCATGCCATGAAATGGCATGGAAAGGAAAGGCATCGCATGAGAATTGTTCATTTTTTTGTGATTCTTGTTTCATTGCAATCCACATTTTGATTTCAAATTTTCCTTGAATAATTATGGGAATATATATATATTTAATGTTGTATAGGTTAAAATGAGAAGCTACATGGAAACACATGAAAAGAGGTATTATTATATTTTAGATCATAGTTGTGCTCTAGGGATTTTTAAATGTAACAATCTATATTTTGGCCTTAGAAGGTTAGAACTTTGATTTTTACTTATCTTAGTGATTCTTTGCTTAGTATTTGTTAGGTTTAGTTAGACTCATATAGATATTTGATATGTATACATTTGGATCTATTTATTTAATGCAAGATATCATTTTTATTGTTATGTGTTTATGATGATGATAGTTTTATTATTTGTTTAAACATGCAAATTGAAATGTGGAACTTTGGTATGTGGATACTAGTTCAAAATTATGTTGTGGATACTTTGGCATGGAATGCATGGAATGGCAAGGCAAGGCATGCCGAGACATGACATGACATGAAATGACATGACATGTAATGGCAAGGCATGACATGGCATGGAAAGCTAAGGCATGGCATGGAAAGTGAAGGCATGGAAAGTCATGACATGGAAATTCAAGGCATGGCTTGGCAAGACAAGGAAAGGCAAGGAAAGGCATGACATGGAATGGAATGGAATGGAGAGGAAAGGCATGACATGGAAAGGCAAGGCATGACATGGCATGGAAAGCTAAGGCGTGGCATAGAAAATGAAGGCATGCAAAGGCATGACATGGAAATTCAAGGCATGGCTTGGCAAGACAAGGAAAGGCAAGGCAAGGCATGACATGGAATGGAATGGAATGGAAAGGAAAGGCATGACATGGAAAGGAAAGGCATGGCATGGCATGGCATGGAAAGAAAACACATGGCATGTCAAGGCATGACATGGCATGGCAAGGCATGGCATGGAATGACATGGCAAGGAAAGTCAATGAAAGGCATGGAACGCCATGGCATGGAAAGGCAAGGTAGGGCATGGCTAGGAAAGGCATGGCATGTCAAGTGAAGGAAATGCAAAGCATGACATGAAATGGAATGGAAAGGGAAGGCATGGCATGGCATGGCAAGTGAAGGTAAGGAAAAGAATGGCATGGAAAGAAAATTCATGGAATGATATGGCATGGCAAGGAAAGGAATGGAATGACAAGGAAAGGCAAGACATGGCATGGAAAGGAAAGACAAGGTATGGCATGGCATGGAATAGCATGGCATGACATGGAAAGGAAAGACATGGCATGGAAACACATGGCATGAAAAGGCAAGGCATGACAAGGCATGGCATGGCATGGCATTGAAAGGCAAGGCATGGTGAGGGAAAATCACTTCGTTGGATGGAAATTAAATTTATGATATAAAGTTAACTCATATGTCCCTATAATTTTTATTTTTTATTTCTTGGGATGAGAAATGTTCCTTTTTTTGTGATTCTTGTTTCATTGCAATCCACATTTTGATTTGAAGTTTTCCTTGCATAATGTTATGGAAAGATATATATTTATTTTTGTATAGGTTAAAATGGGAAGCTACATGGAAAGACATGCAAGGAGAGATTAGTCTATTTTAGATCATAGATGTGTTCTAGGGATTTGTAAATGAAACAACCTATATTTTGTCCTTAGAATGTTAGAACATTGATTTTTACTTATATTAGTGATTCATTTCTTAGTATTTGTTGGGTTTAGTTAGAATCATATAGACATTTGATATATACACATTTGGATCTATTTATGTATTGTGGGATATTATTTTTATTGTTATGTGTTTATGATGACGATAGTTTTGTAATTTGTTTAAACATGCAAATTGAAATGTGGGTTTTTGGTATGTGGATAGTAGTTAAAAATTATGTTGTGAATGTATAATAGATGCAAGGAATACTATGAATAAACAGACATTTATTAATTGAAAATTAATATAGATAAGGATTCTCATATGAAATTTATAATGTATATGCATGGATATGAGATATGTGATATACAAATCACTATAGTGTTGAGGTGACCAAGGCATGGCATCACATGGCAAGGCAAGACATGGCATGGCAAGTCAAGGAATGACAAGGAAAGTAATGGAATGGAAATGCATGGCATGACAAGGAAAGACAATGTAAGACATGGCATGGCATCGAATGGCAAGGAAAGGCATGGAATGGAATAGAATGGCATGGTGATGCAAGGCAAGGAAATTCATGTCATGGAAAGGAAAGGAAAGGAAACACATGGCATGGCAAGGAAAGGAACGGAATGGAAAGGCAAGGCATGCAATGGCATGGCATGGAAAAGCATGGCATGGTGTGGCATGGAAAGTGAAGGAAAGACAAGGCATGGTATGGCGAGGCAAGGCATGGCATGGCATGACATGGTATGGCAAGTGAAGGAAAGGACTTTTATGGCATGGTATGGCATGGCAAGGAAATGCAAGTTAAGACAATGCAATGAAACACAAGGTAAGGGAACACAAGGAAAGGAAAAGGTAAGGAAAGGCTAGGAAATAAAGGAAAGAAAATACAAGGCAAGGCAAGGCTAGGAAGGAAAGGAAAGAAAAGGAAAGGCAAGGCTAGGAAAGTAAGGAAAGCAAAGGAAAGGAAAGGCTAGGAAAGCAAGCCAAGGAAAATCTAGGCATTGATCACATACCTTTTAGTGGATGCCCCATCCACTTGGCATCTTGCACATTCATCCATGGAGTTGGTTACCTTGGAATTCACACATGTGGAGTGGTTTCATGAAAGCACACTCATGGAGGAAAAATTCCATGTGGACACTTGGCATTTGAATTGGCTTGATGCCTATTTTTGGTGGAGTGTTCCCTTCATGAGAGATATTTGGTGTATACTACTACTATTTTTGGATGATGGTGAATTTCTTTAGAGAGGCTAATGTCCACATGTTGTAACATGGTTAACCATGGATTGAGGAGAGATCTAATTAATTCATTATTATAATATTTATTTGACTTCTTATGGAGTTAGTTAGAAAATCATAATATTTTATTGTATAAGAGAAGAGACTCACTCTATAAAGAATAATTCTCTCTTTCCATTGTAAAGGGTGGAGACTTTGGGAATTTGGGAGCTCTTCTCTTGGGCTACATTGTAGAAAATTTTGGCAAGATTAAAGGAGAATTTGAGGTATATTTTCATTTGATGTAAGGATTTATTGTGCACTCGTATTTTATGTGTTGATTTTGTATTAAGAAACCCTTGTAACATGTTGTGATTGAAATTTTAATGATCCATGCTTTATTTTGGATAGAGTAATGTGAGGTTTCAACTCTCTTATTTATATTTTGATTATGTTAGACTACATTATCGTTATTATTGGTTCCTTGAGTCTTAAATAGGATGGGACTTCAGCCTTTTGTCAAATTTAGGTAATGAGAACCATTAATTGCTTATGGATTTAGCACTTAGAAATATTTTCCACCATAAGAAATTTTTTAATGTGTAACACAAGTATTTATAATCACTTTAGCAAAAAATCATACATTCATACACTTTGAAATTCATACATTCATTAACATTCATATATATATTCAACATCATCTAAATTGTACATTTTTAACAAAAATGGCACGTCATGCCCAATATACAAAACAACATCAAGTTCCCTAACATAAAAAGCAACCATATGGTGGCCTAGATACAAAATGGTAGTAATTGATCAATCATTGATCACTTCCACCCTCGCCACCCTTAGGAGCATCCTAGAAATATATATTTCTTCTCTTTCTTGAAAAATCACCTCGAGTGGATTTGGGTCTGGGTGTGCTTCGTCGCTCCAGAGACTTCATAAAGAAAAAAAATTGTTAAAGGTTTTTTCCGCAATGAATTAAAAGACTTACAAAATGATACTTTGTAATTTAACATAAGTCAACTCACTCATATGGGACTGACAATCATGAGGGTGTTACCCTCCTCTGCGAGCCTAATCACTAAATGATTCCAACCTACATCAGTTGCAATGATCAAATCATCAAAATTAAATAAATATGCATAACATCAAATTCATGAAACATAAAAAATGATCATCAACACATTATCTCATCATTAATATCTCGGGTCTCAGTGGAGATTCGATGGCAGATGGAGCACTCAATTGTACAACATGCTATGAGGAAACCTCTACTGCGATAGCCTTGATGGATGTATTCGATGTAAATGGTAGTGCGGGTGGGTGGCATATGGGTTCATCCACTATAGATGGATGCAATTGAAGATATGGTGCGGATGGGTGACCTATGGGTGCATCCACTGAGGATGCATCGAATAAGAAAGATGTTGGGGTGGGGTGGAAATGGACCCGCACGGTCTATACAAGTGATGGAAACTCCCTTGTCTTAGAGAAAGGTAACCCGTGAGCAGAGGCCAGGTGCCCTGGGAGTGGACTAGTACTATAACTAGTGAATATGTTAGCATCCTGCATATGTATTAATAATATTGAACTATTAGTACCAAATAATAAAATTCAACAACACAATTACAAAAAAAATGATATTTAAACGATATTTAACTCTACACATGATGCATGTGATGTAGGTGACTTGTCCATCCCAAATCGACATTCCTCGACATCATTTAGTCCCACAACCTGTATAAACACAAGAACATTGAAAATTAGAGGATGTCATAACATAAAGAGATAACCTTGGTGAATTAGTTGCCCCTGTTTAGTAGAGAATGAACTATTCTCGAAACCAAGAGGAGCTTTGTGCGGCTGCACCTAATCATACCAATGATGTAGTTATGTCCATCATCAATTCATCATTATCATTCTCAAAATTATTATTCTCCAAATATCTTATACAAATTTTGCAAGGAAATTGTACTAGGAAATTCATCTATGGAATTGTTATATATAGGTCCAACATAATGATCCCCTATAATGTGTACATTATCCCTCAAGTAGGTTTCATGAATTCATGTTTTGGTTGTATATCAATGTTGTTCTCTCACTATCCTCACCCAAGTTCAAATCCACAATGATATTTTGGCTTGTTGTGATAAGGCTAGAAGGGTAGATGCCCCCCAGGAGTGGGACCCCCTTGTGCATGTGTCTTTGAACTTATTGACTCTTGTTATGTCATAAGTGTATTTCTAGGCATTGGATTGCAAGTTGTTGGCACTAATCTAGGGGTTATAGTGGAAGCTAGTTAGATTTGAACTTGTGTCTCGCCTAGGTAATTATCCAGGGAAATTACAAATTCCTCTAGTTCTAAAAAAAACACTCTAATGTCTAACCCACTAACCATTAACCTAACTATACCCATAAACACTAACTCCTAATCCCTAACACACTAACATGTGACTCTTTGACTTCTAATCCCCAACACATTATCCACTAACCCATAACCCACTAATCCTTGATCCCCTAATGCACTAACCCCCTAATACCTAACTCACTAACCCTAAATATACTAATCCACTAACACATAACCCTAACCCATTAACCATGGATGGAAATTATCCCACTAACCACTAACTGGATGACAACTAAGACACTAAATCCTAACCCACTAAGCACTAACACAATAAATTTTTCCTTACTAACCTATTAAATGATAAATTGAGATTTAACCAATATCCCTAACACACCAACCAATTAAATTTATATCCCCTAATGATCCCTAAACCACCAAGAGAGAAATCCATAACCCCTAAAACCCAACCACTAATGGTCACTTGTTTTTTAACCCCTAATGAGAACTAATTGACTAAC
>ML777530.1:2147723-2193455 GCA_009831015.1 Picea engelmannii | reverse complement strand
AGGAAAAGAAGGTGTTGCTGGAAAAGGTTGACACTTTGAAGAATGCTGCAGATTCATTGACAAAGTCTGTGAGAACAGAAAAGTTCTCTTGGTGTAGAGTAACAATGGGCATTGCTGCCCTAGATTGTTGACTATATAATCCCTTGGACCCCTGGAAGAAAACAAAACAACAAGTGGGAGAATGTTGGGTATGTGTTATATTCTTTGCATGTGTGTGTGTGGGGGTGCGTCAGATACGACGACTGCGCCGGGCGCTTTCCTACGGGGGTCCCAGGGGGGGGCAGGTATGCCCCCCCCTGGTTACGCGGAGCGTTCGGCACCGGGCGATAGCCCGGGGCCGACGGGGTTCAGGGAAGCGCCCCGAGTACGCACAACGTTCGGCACCGGGCGTAGAACGGGGCCGAGGGGTTCGGGGCAACGGCCCGAAATTTTTTTTTTGGGCGGTTTTTGCTTTTTTTAGCGGATTTTGCTATTTTTAGTTGATTTGTAAATTAATACCGGATTAAGGGATTAGGGTTTTGGTATCTACAGAATACCTAAAAACATTGTATATATTGTATGGTGAATGGTGAAATTCGATATAATGAAAAATAAAGGTTTTCCCGGTTGAGGGTTTCCGGTAAATATCTCTGTGTATTCTGTGTATGAGCCATTGATTAATTTCTGTATTGCTTAAGAATATATATGCATTGCTTTACTTCGCAGGTTTAAAACTTACAATTTGATTTGAAACTTCCACACCTTTTGAGACTTCAACCATTGTTCAAAATTAAGGCCATCAAGACTATTTCCATGTATTTCATTGGTCATTGGACACTTTTTAAACCTTTCCCAACATGCATACTTCGAACTTAACTCCATTGGAAACTCTAAAACATCACCCATCATGCAAATTCAAACTTTGTTCCATTGGCCCTCTTATAAACTTCAAGGAATTTATGGACTAGATCATTAGGCCTCTTCCAATATTTGGACCATGTTTGAACATTAGGGCCAAATTTAACTTCAACCCATTCTTGAACTTTGGGCCATTACAAAATTTTAAGCATTTCTCCAACTTTGGCCCACTTCTAAACTTCAAGACATTTTGGAATATCAATCTGTTTTTGAATTTAAGCCCCTTGAGCCATTCTGAAACATTGTTCATCAAGCAATTTTAAAACTTTAGGCCATCAACACTTTTTTGAACTTCAATCCATCCTACCACTTTTTAAACTTCATCTAATAACAATACTTTGAACATAAGCCCCGTGAGCATTCTGAAACAAGGATAATGGGCCACTTAGGTATGGGGGCATTGAGCCATTTCAAAAGATTGGGCTTCTTATGAACTTTTTCAAAACTTAATAGGAAGGCCATGATTTCAACACTTGGACCTGCAACTTTATGCAACTTTATGCAACATGCAACTTTATGCAACAATGCAACTGATGCAACTTTACACAACTTTATGCAACAATGCAACTTTACGCAACTTTATGCAACTTTATGCAGCTTTATGCAACATGAAACTTTACGCAACAACGCAACTTATGCAACTTTACACAACTTTATGCAACATGAAACTTTATGCAACAATGCAACTTATGCAACTTTATGCAACTATATGCAACTTATGCAACTATGAAACTATATTTTACTTATGCAACTATATGCAACTTATGAATGTGTGACCTATATCCTCCTTATGCAACTTATGAATGCAACTATATCCTCCTAATGGATCTAAGTTCCTTCTTAGAGGCCTTGAGAGCCAACTATGATGCATAAAACCTTTGAATGGTGACCATATGGTGTCCTAATAGACATTATTATTATTTAAAGCCTACCAATGGTGCCCATATTATACCAATGTTTCCCATATTATTTAATAACATACCAAAGTGAGACATGTTGTACTAGATCTACCAGTTCTAGATCAACTAGGTTGGAAAAGGTAAGGAAAAGATTTTGTACCCGCATGCAATTTTTTATTGCCAACGGAGGGTCATGTAATTATGATGCTGAGAGCATAGGTGACATTGAGTTTCCCTTGAGGTATAAACATCTAGTGCAACGATGGGCACTTAAGGAGCTACCTGAAGTGGACACAGATTTCTTCATCGGTGGGAGGATGTAGCACATTGCTCCTTCGTCCTTACATGGATTGGGGTTATTTTCCATGGATGGCATAAAGGTTGGCTATGGCACTATAACTGAATTGATGGAGTATGTTGGACCATTATACAAATACAATCACTGGTTGATGTTGGTCCGATATACGCAATGTATGCGGAGATACGGAGTTGCCGCAAATTATATACAACTACTAGATAACAATCAATATAAACGGGAAACAATGTATATTGATGGAAGGCCAAAAGCTACTAGAATCATTGTGGGCTTTATAAATAGTACACGACCAGTGGAAACAACTAAGAAATCGAATTGCATATTTGAGGCACGTGAAGGAAATTGTATATTTGTATGTGAAACAAAAACAATAGTTCCAGGTGAAGAGTTGTTGATTGATTACAACTTAAATCGAATAGATGAAGAGGGTGACCATGGAAAGGCACCCACTTCACCTCAGCAGGTAAATGTTAAATACAGTAAAAAATTATGACTACAACAGGTAATTGTACGATGTAAAAATGACCTAAGGCCCTTGGTTTAGGACCTAAGGCCATTTTTTTTCTCTCTAGTCATGGTACACACCTTGAGACCTATTCTTATTATGAAAACGTACCAATGGTTCCAATGCAACTATATTGAAACTATATTGCAACTATATTCGCAAATATTGGTGAGTGGTCAAATGCAACTATATTGCAACTTATGCAACTATATTGCAACAATTTCATATGCAGCTATATGCAACTATGCAACATGCAACTTCAACAACTTTATGGAACTTATGCAACTTTACGTAACTTTATGCAACTTTACGCAACTTATGGAACTTATGAAACTATGCAACTATATGAAACTATATGCAATGTATGCAACTATGCAACTATATGCAACTATATGACGAATATGTGTGGAAAATTCAACTTTATGCAACTAAATGCAACTATATGCAACTATGTTGGTACTATATTGCAACTTATGCAACTATATGCAACTATATTGCAACAATTTCGTATGCAACTATATGCAAATATGCAACTATGCAACTTATGCAACTTATGCAACTATATTGCAACTTATGCGACTATAAGAAACTATATGCAACTTATGCAACTATATGAAACCATATTGCAACTATATGCAACTAGGTGTGGCAATTTCAACTTTATGCAACTATATGACGGATCAGTGTGGCAATTTCAACTTTATGCAACTAAATGCAACTATATGCAACTGTGTTGGTACAAAAAACGTATATCGGAATGATAAATTATCTTCTTGTTTTAACGAGTGTAGGTACCACCAAATAGGTATATGTCGGATCTATATTCCTCGAGTGATGATCAAGATATAGTAAGAGAGGTTGAGAGTGAGATGTGTTGTACTATATCTACCGGTTCTAGATCGACTAGGTTGGAAATGGTAAGGAAAATATTTCGTATTCGGATGCAATTTTTTATTTCCAACAGAGGGTCATGTAATTATGATGTTGAGAGCATAGGTGACATTGAGTTTCCCTTGAGGTATAAAAATCTAGTGCAATGATGGGAACCTAAGGAGCTACCTGAAGTGGACACAAATTTCTTCATTGGTGGGAGGATGTATTGCATTGCTCCTTCGTCCTTACATGGATTGGGGTTATTTTCCATGGATGGAATAGAGGTCGGCTATGGCACTGTAACTGAATTGATGGAGTATGTCGGACCATTATACAAATACAATCATTGGTTGATGTTGGTCCGATATACGCAAAGTATGTGGAGATACAGAGTTGCTGCAAATTATATACAACTACTAGATAACAATCAAAATAAAGGGGCAACTATGTATATTGTTGGAAGACGAAAAGATACTAGAAAGATTGCGATCTTTATAAATAGTACATGACTAGTGGAAACAACTAAGAAACCGAATTTCATATTTGAGGCACGCAAAGGAAATCGTATATTTGTATGTGCAACAAAAACAATAGTTCCAGGTGAAGAGTTGTTGATCGATTACAACTTAAATTGAATAGATGGAGAGGGTGACTGTGGAAATGCACCCACTTCACCTCAGCAGGTAAATGTTAAATACAGTAAAAAATTATGACTACAACAGGTAATTATACGGTGTAAGAATGACCTAAGGCCCTTGGTTTAGGACCTAAGGCCCTTTTTTTTCTCTCTAGTCATGGTACACACCTTGAGACCTATTCTTATTATGAAAATGTACCAATGGTTCCAAATGAAACTATATTGCAACTTATGCAACTATATGCAACTCATGCAACTATATTGCAACTTATGCAACTATATGCAACTCATGCAACTATATTGCAACTCATGCAACTATATTGCAACTTATGCAACTATATTGCAACAATTTCATATGCAACTATATGCAACTATGCAACATGCAACTTATGCAACTTTACGCAACTTATGCAACTATGCAACTATATGCAACTTATGCAACTTTGCAACTATATGCAACTATATGACGGATAGGTGTGGCAATTTCAACTTTATGCAACTAAATGCAACTATATGCAACTATGTTGGTACTATATTGCAACTAAATGCAACTATATGCAACTTATGCAACTATATTGCAACTTATGCAACTATATGCAACTATATTGCAACAATTTCGTATGCAACTATATGAAAATATGCAACTATATGCAACTATGCAACTTATGCAACTATACTGCAACTTTACGCAACTTTATTGCAACTTATACAACTATATTTCAACTTATGCGACTATATGCAACTATATGCAACTTATGCAACTATATGCAACTATATGCAACTAGGTGTGGCAATTTCAACTTTATGCAACTATATGACAAATCGGTGTGGCAATTTCAAGTTTATGCAACTAAATGCAACTATATGCAACTGTGTTGGTACCAAAAACTTATATTGGCACGATAACTTATCTTCTTGTTTTAACGAGTGTAGGTACCACCAAATAGGTATCTGTTGGATCTATCTTCCTTGAGTGATGATCAAGATATAGGAAGAGAGGTTGAAAGTGAGATGTGTTGTACTAGATCTATCGGTTCTAGATCAACTAGGTTGGAAAAGGTAAGGAAAAGATTTCGTACCCGCATGCAATTTTTTATTGCCAACGAAGGGTTGTGTAATTATGATGCTGAGAGAATAGGTGACATTGAGTTTCCCTTGAGGTATAAACATCTAGTGCAACGATGGGCACCTAAGGAGCTACCTGAAGTGGACACAAATTTCTTCATCGGTGGGAGGATGTATCGCATTACTCCTTCATCCTTACATGGATTGGGGTTATTTTCCATGGATGGAATAAAGGTAGGCTATGGCATTGTAACTGAATTGATGGAGTATGTCGGACCATTATACAAATACAATCACTGGTTTATGTTGGTCCGATATACGCAAAGTACACGGAGATACAGAGTTGCCGCAAATTATATACAACTACTAGATAACAATCAAAATAAAGGGGCAACTATGTATATTGATGGAAGGCCAAAAGCTACTGGAAACATTGCGGGCTTTATAAATAGTACACGACCAGTGGAAACAACTAAGAAACTGAATTGCATATTTGAGGCATGCGAAGGAAATTGTATATTTGTATGTGCAACAAAAACAATAGTTTCAGGTGAAGAGTTGTTGATCGATTACAACTTAAATCGAATAGATGGAGAGGGTGACTGTGGAAAGGCACCAACTTCACCTCAGTAGGTAAATTTTAAATACAGTAAAAAATTATGACTACAACAACTAAATTTCATAAATTTCATTATTTTTTTTTCTGTTATTACTGCAATATTTCATTTTCTTAATGTTACAGGTGAATTTCCTAACTTTTATTGATTGATTTATTGTGTCAACATCTGTCCAGGGTGACCGTGGTAGAAAATCACCCAATACATCTCTCTAGGGTGACCGTGGCAAGGCAACCGCAGTGCCTCACCAAGTAAATGTTAAATACAGTAACAACATATGACTACAACAACTAAATTTCTGAAATTTCATTATTTTTTTTCTGATATTACTCCAATATTTCATTTTTTAAATGTTACAGGTGAATTTCATAACTTTTGTTGATTGATTTATTGTGTCAACTTCTGTCCAAGGTGAACATGTCCGAGTTTCACCTGTTACATCTCTCCAGGGTGACTGTGGAAAGGCACCCGCAGTGCCTCACCAGGTAAATGTTAAATACAGTAACGACTTATGACTACAACAACTAAATTTATGAAATTTCATTATTTTTTTTTCTGATATTACTCCAATATTTCATTTTTTAAATGTTACAGGTGAATTTCATAACTTTTGTTGATTGATTTATTGTGTCAACTTCTTTCCAGGGTGAACATGTCCGAGTTTCACCTGTTACATCTCTCTAGGGTGACCGTGGAAAGGCACCCGCAGTGCCTCACCAAATAAATGTTAAATACAGTAACAACTTATGACTACAACAACTAAATTTCTGAAATTTTGTTATTGTTTTTCTGATATTACTACAATATTTCATTTTTTTAATGTAAGAGGTGAATTTCATAACTTTTGTTGATTGATTTATTGTGTAAACATTGGTCTAGGCTCCCACGGAGGATATTGATGAGGATGAAATATATTATTGAACAAACCCAATGACAACTGTAACAAAGGCCTTGAAGAAGGATAGCATGGAATATCTAGGTTTGATTAGCAAAAGACCCCTAACACAGGAGGACAGGGCAAGAATTGTAGAGCTACAAACTACAATAACTAATTATGGGGTAAGTGGCATCTTTACATATTTTTATTACCTATGACAATTTCATATCCCTTTTTTTAGTTTTATATTTTGTATATGATCTGATAAAGAAATGTTTTCTATTTGTAGGAGTTTTTAAACCCCGTGCGTGGGGAACCTGTAGATCCTGCAACTGCTATAGGTAGCAGTGAGGGTCCAATGCAAAAAAAAAGGTCGACGTAGCAAAGTGCAAATGAGGCTTTTTGAGCCTCCTAATGTTCCCCTTGAATCCATTGATGAGCGAGGTGATTTTGACTGGCATGACATGCCGGAGCATGATGACCCAGAGCCTGGGACACCACATGATGACTCCAGAGAGGAACATAGTGTAGGTGCATACGATACTATTCTGCATGGAGCAGAATGAATTAAAAACACCAGATCACTAGATGTCACCTTTCTGGTGGATGATGCATGTGTTCCGATAAAGATTAAGAAGATTGCAGGCAATTTTCCCATTAATTGATTCATTTTTTTAATGAAATTGAAATGGACATTTGTTGAGATTATTAATTGATTAATGGATAACACGTTACTGCAGGAAACAATGTTTTCTATAGAAACTTACATGAAAAAGCATTGAAGATGTTTGGCCCCGCCATTCGCACATGGTGGAATGGCCAAGATAGAAAAAAGAAAGATGATTTAATAGATAACATGGTGAACTTGTTCAACAATACTTTCAACAAGAAAGTGGTTACAAAGTTAGCCAACGAGAATTTAAAATACACCAGGGTCCAGTATAGGGATAAATTGCAAATAGACCTAAAGCACGAGTGCCCTCCCATGGTTTCCAAGAAAGAGTGGAAAGCGCTAATAGAGGATGCAAAAGAGAACTTATTTAAAAAACAAGGACGAAAACCATGAGCTGCTCAAGCAAGGTACAACACATGTCATATTATCAGTGAAATATGAGCATTTGTGTTTTTCTTTCCTGTTTTAAGTAACAATTTTGATATCTAATGTTTTTCAAAAATTCCATATGTAGGCTACCAGACACATCCAAAGCATCAAAGGCCAGAGTGGAAAAACATGGCCAACATAAACAAGGCCAAGGTGGCTACGGAAAACTCAAATCTCGAATAGTAAGATTTAAATGATTAACTGTGGTTAATATTTATTTAATAGTAGCGAACAAATATATGTTTTTGTTATTGGTATTTTTAATGGTGTTATGCCTTGCAGTTAAATATGTTTGACACTGTTTCCATCGAGGAGGACCTGAAGCTTGGTTACAAGCATGGTTTTAAAAGTGTCATTGAATATAGAAAAATCTTGGGTCAGACTCCTATCTCCCCAGCCATGCAGGTAAATCAAATGAATAAGGAAACCGTAGTAGCATGCTTGTAAAGTCTTTTCATATTTTATTATATCACCCTTAACTAAGTATTTATGTTTGTTTTCAAGCAACAATGCTACCGCAGTAGTGAATCAAGCAGTATTCAGCAAACACCGCATCATACAAGAGTAAACATGTCTAGTGATAGTGTAGAGTAGAGTACCCATTCTGGTATGTATGCTTCAGAATTAGAAATATTTACTGTGATTGTAGATATTTATTTCCTGAATTATACTTATATATTAACTTCTCAAAATTGAAGATCATGTAGCTTAGGAGGGTGAAATGCGAGAGCAACCAAGTGGACAGGAAATTAACGCACCAACTGTCCCAACTACAGAGATAGGGAAAGAGCAATATTGTAATGTTAATCAAAACAATGAATTAGTTATTTCAATTATATTTCAACATATCAATATGATCATTTTCGTTGTTCTAGTTCACATCCTTGAACAGATGCCAGCTAACCCTTCTCAGCGATGTACCAGAAGTATGGTACTTGAGCACACACAAACAATAGAAGGACATGGCACACGAGATACAATCTCCTTGGATGATGATGATATCCCAATTGTCAGTTTTATGAATGTAAAAAAACGTAAATCAAAGAAAAATTAGATGTATAAATTCATGACCTGTTTTTTGATCTTTATCAATGTTTATATGTTCATATGTTTTGATGACTATCCTAGTTATGCATTAATGTATATATGTTTTCTATATAGAGAAAATCATTTGTTGGGTATGGGAAATTGAGAGCGGTGAGGGGGGGGAGGGGCCATATGAGCTTCCACCTTCACGTGGTTGGCCTTGTTTAGTGGAGAATAACCTATTCTAGAAACAAAGAGAAGCACATTAAGATATGTGACAACTTGATTTTTTTCTAGAGTATTTTACATAACTAAATGCATGCTTATTTTCTTATTATAAATTATTTACTCATATAAAAAATTTGTCTTTTATGATTCATGAAGGTATTGCTGATCGAAATGCATCTCGTTGACAACTCTTATCAAGTTGTATGGGCTAATGGATCTGGCAAAAGAAAAATGAAAAGGTTAGGGTTTTTACATGTTTTTAAAAGTAGGCTTTATACTAGTAAAAGTTTACAATCCTCATGAATATGTAGATATTGATATATATGCCAAGTTCCATGTGGTGTTTTGGTTTACTTGTAGATATTTTAAATATAATTTTGGTTTACTTGTATTTTTTTTATAAAGAAGTATAACTATTTAGAGAACCCCCATATACAAAGTCTTTATCCATATCCTCATTGTGGAAAATAAATTAGAAAAGATCCCTCACTTCATTCATTTCCATAATCCTAACCTTATTGCTATCTCTAGTCCAAATACTAGTTCCTATTAAACAATGCATGAAGCTAATCCCAATAATCTAGACCCCTCCTCTCATCCCAGATGTTAGTGAAAGTATTATAAGGCTCCAAAGGACACTACTACAAAATGCTTATTCTTATAATAATAATTCACATCCAAATCCTTGTACATAGATGAGAAATCTCTTGATGATCCTAGGGTACACCAATATTTGGACACTTCTACCCAACAAAAAATAGTCCCTATTACAAAATCTATTGGAAAAGATCCCTCATTACTCATAATGATGAATGAAATTTATTCCCCTCTCTAAGTCTCCTTTTTACTCATAATTGTTAGATCAAAGACCAACTTGCCACTATAATCCTTCACAATTGTAACCAAAATAATCGCATTTTCCATCACTCCTCACCCCTGTCCTTATCATTGGGGATTTGTACAATAGGACATAACTCATCTTCTTATTAGTAAACATTGTGGAGTCACCCTTGTCATAGGGATTTTTCTAGAGATTGTTGAATGCTATGTATCTCACCTTGATTACTCTAATTTACTCTTGAACATATAATATGGACAACAATTAAATGCTTTATAAGATGTCCATTGTTCCTATTGGGAGTTTTTTTGGGCTAGCTTAGACCTCCCATTATCAAATCTAGACATGTCTTACCTGGTAGCACCCAATATTACCTAGTTCTCTCCTTATCTTCTTCCTCTCCTAGTGTTCCATGCTCTCCTACATACTCTTCCTCTTTTCCTAGTCCTTCAAATGCTTGGGGAAAGTATTGCCTCTCCTCCTTGTCTTTTCTTCCTTACACCCCCTTTTCTCCATTTATATTTGGTCATAATATCGATGGGTCCCTTATAGGTCATTATCTCAAGAAAGACCCTACTTGAGATAACCTCTACCTAGTTAGGAGCAACTATCACTTCTTTGGTCAGTTTTCAAATATTTCCCCCTTAATGGTCACATTCCATAGCGTGCAACTATGGAGCCCCTCCCAATAGTGACATCATATATTCCTTTGATCCTCTCTCTTCCACTAGTACCATTGGTATTTTTCACCTCTACGCTTGCATTGAACTTAGGTTGATGCATGTTGCCTCCTACACTTGCATAAAATACCCCATTGATGCATGCCACCTCTCATTCTTGCACTAAATCTAGGCTACCATGTGTTGTTTTTTTTCTTTTGATGACTCTATATTACTAGTTTATGATGCCTATTATGCTCACACTCTCCAGATTATTGTATGTCACATGGGACTCATGCTATGTCCTTGACTAGTGTATGGCACCTTAATGACTACAAAAATCCTATAACAATGAATGTCATTTGTTACGCTCACCTTACCTCCAAGTTTCCATATGTTACACTTATTCTTGTGATAACCCTATATTAGAGTGTGTTTCCTCTCTCGCTCATGTTCACTCTTAGTCAGTTTATGTCAACTCACGCCTTTTTCCAATGTCATGCCAGTGTCATCAACTTCTTTCTCTTTCCTTTTTTAGAACTACCATAACACCACAACCTCCCATCTTTACTTTTTTATCTATCCTCAATCCTTTCCATAAGAGATCATGTTGCTAACCCTACCTCACTTGTGGTAATATGCCAACCTCTGTGATGTAGGTATCTAGCTAAACATGTTCTTGCATTGTTCATTGCTCATTCTTGAAAATGAAAGTATGTATTAGTCTACCCCCTGTATATTGAACATATTAATGATGTACCCAAAATTTTGGACCTCATTATTATTGTCCTTTTTGTATTCTCCAACAATTGTGCAAGTGACATCCACAAGTCTCTTCCTATTATATTAGTAATATTCCTCTTATTATTATCAAGGGAGTTGATAACTATCCCTTATATACACTATGCCTAAATTACTGAGGCATCAAATAACATTATGTTTTTACAAGAATATATGAGTCAATGTCATAATGACCCTTTAGGTTCATAAGAGTTTCCAATTCTTCAAGGTGTTAAGATCTATTATTTCCCAAATCATTTAGAACATAGAAGAAAATTAACCAATAGCTTATACATACGTGATGAAAGAGATTTTAAAACCTTTTCATAAATCACAACCTTTTTACTGATGGTGTCTTCATAGGTTCAAAAAATTACTTTACAAACCTAACAATATTTCTACCTTTCAACATTCTCATGAACCCTTGGGTTTACCATTACTCCTTGTGTGTCATAAATTTCCACTCACCAAATTCATACAAATTGAAATTTTTGTCACTTGCACAAGCCTATATGACATCAGTACAAATATATGAATTCAACTAGAAGTATACCTTTTCCCTTTCAACTTGATGATCTCCATCAACTTTGGGACTCAATGTCTGTTCATTAAATTCTCCTTCAAATGAGGATGACATAGACAACTTCAAATGATCAAAATAAATATTGGAATATTTTCTCATATATTGTGACCAATCCAAGCAAAAAGTTTTTATTCATTCTTATCCAAAATGTCTAGATTATCATTTTATATCCTTGGGATACCCATGCAATTGTAAATAAAGGATATAATTCTCTTCAACTTATATCCATTATCATCTAGAGTGTGGATCTAGGTATCTTTAGAATCTATTATATCTACTACACATGATAAATGTAGATATTTGAAAATGCACCTTTACATGAGTGAAGAAGATAATTACATTTTGTTTTCATGTTTCAACATGGTATAAAAATTACCATATTATTTAGTCTTGTTTACTCTAAAATGTATATCGACTTTACAGCTTCAAGCTTCCCACATGAGCTTATTCTTGGCTCTCCTTTCTTAACAACAAAATTATGAAATTTATACTTTAATCCCCCTTCAAGCCTACAATCATCTCAAAGACGTGAGTCTTTCATATATATACAAGTTTTGTAAGGTTTTAACCATTTGCCAAAATTTGAGCTAGATGTAGGTAATCCCTTATATTCTTCAAGTACATAAGAGTTTAACTTTAGAGCTATGGTCAAATAAAAACAAAGAGGTCTTAAAGGAAATTGACCATGTGGTTTTGTATATATTTATCATGCAGCTTGATTACCGAATCAAAATGTTGCAAGATACTTCAATGCCTATACTTCAAAATGTTGCAGGATACTTCAATGCCTATACTTCAATGCATATACTTCAAAATGTTGCAGGATACTTCAATGCCTATACTTCAATTCCTAAATGAATGTATATATTTATCATATTTATCATACTTCACTGCCTAAACTATGATGTACAATTCCTTATCTTATTTGGGGTATATTATGATTGCACCAACAAAAGTTTCAAGTGTTATGTTATCCAACTCCTTCTTTGTATCAAAGGTTTCGCCATTATGTATCATGCGAAATTTTCTTTGATTTCAAATGAAATTGCAAGTTTCAATAGATTTAATATTGATGCATTACAATTGTTTCATGTCAAAGCTTCAGTTACTTGGTTTTCAATTGCAATGAATTGAAAGGTTATACTTGCCTTTTTTATGTGCATTGAAGAGACATTTCATTCCTAAATAATTTTCTAACCCCATGAATTACCTTGGTTCAATTAAATTATCTTGGATCAACCAATTTACAATGATTTTTATATTTATTAGGTCAATACAAAATTCACATCTCGTAACTACAAAATCCATTCAAAACAATAACTGTTTTCCAAGCTCATATTTCTTCATGTTGGCTTGCAATCAATTGTGGGTTAATATGGCATTACCATATAACAATGTAATGTGATAATCCCATATTACATTGTAATATGGCATTACCATAATGCCATATTACAATGTAATATGGTATTACTATATTACATTGTAATATGACAATGCCATATTACAATGTAATATGGCAATGCCATATTACAATGGAATATGGCAATCCCATACTACAATGTAATATGGAAATGTCATATTAAAATGTAATATGGTAATACCATATTTCATGTAATTTTATTTTAAACACTTAATGCCATCGTTGTAATATCGACGAAAATTTGTCGCAAGTTGCCACAAGTTTTCGTCACACATACAACATCTTTGTCGTAACTTTGGTCTTGATGAATCAATGTCGTCTCTATTGCCACGGGTATTCATCGCAAGTTGCCACGTTTTTTCATCGCACATACAACATCTACATAGTAAGTTTTTGACTTGTCATAAATTTTCATTGCAATTGCGACGAAATTTCATCGTAATTGCCACAGTTGTTCGTTGTACTTTTGACGAGGTTTCGTCGTAATTGCGATGATGAAAAGAGTTAACTGAACTTGAAGGTGGTGAAACGTGGAGAGATAATTTCTTTTATGTTTCCACACACACCTAGATTGTCAATAGAGTGAATAAATTGTTCTGATGAAAAAAAAAACTCGGCTTTCATGGAAATTGCGACGGATAAGTGTGGCAATATCAACGAAAAACCATCCCAAATTTGGTCATATGTACTAGTGTGTGATGGTTGTGCTCATTTTCAAGAAGATGATTACAATGAGGCTCTGGAGACCTTTTTACAATAAACAGTAATTCTAAAAACCCTAAACATCCAAAAACCTAACCCTAGGAGATGAAGTGCCAAAAGTCATGTGGGCCCCGTCTGGATAAGTTAGTACATCAACTTCCCGAGGTCATAACTTTTGCATACAATCTATGTTTTAGGTGTATGATAGCTAGTTGGAAAGGTATCATCAAAGATATTAATTTTAGGGGCTCAATAATGACTTTGGATTTCATTGAGGAGCTCGATTCCGAAAAAACTTCATTTTGGCCCTCAAAATGGCCCTAGAAGTTAAAACTGCTAAAAATAGTAAATTGCAAAATTGTAAGAAAATTGTTTTGAGCCAGTTGGAAAAGATGGGTGGCCATCGATATACACCTAGATTAATCCTCCCTCCTTAGGAAGAAATGGTCTCCATTGTGTTGAGTACCCCTATTAGATGAGGAAATTTCTGCTGAATTTGGCTCTGGGTGAGCCACTTGCCTTGGTGCAGGAGCTGCCTTGCTTTGACGACTCAATAAAGTTGGATCATTTGTTGTCAAGTGCACATGATCTATGTGTCCACAATATGATCGTTGGATGCTTGTTGTATGCAGTTAGGGTTGATCTCTTTTGGTTCCAGCTACTCTACTATGTTTGAGGTGTCCAATAATGGTGGGAAATAACGGTGAAGGAGATCCACATTGAATAATGGGTGTAGGCCAAGGAAAGGAGGAATGTTGAGCTCAAAATCATTATCCCCCATGGCCTTGGTGATGGTGTATGACCCATAACGGAGTGGGTGAATATTTTGATGGGGTCCTGTAAGGCGTTCTTTCTATAAGTGCAACCAAACTTTATCACCCACCTGAAACTTATGTGGCACCCGATGTTGATCATGGCCCTAATTGTACTTGTGATTGGACTTCTATAGGATATCCTGAACCTATTGGTAGATGTGATGGATCCACTCAATGAACCGAGTGGATTTTTCAGCTTCATTTAGAGTAGGATATGAATCAATCGAGGTGACCGTAAGGGGAAGTGAAACATCTATAGGACCCAATGGTTGGAATCCCAACCCCACCTGAAAGGGGCTGTGGTCGGTTGAGCTATGCAGGGCTTGGTTGTATCTATGTTGGACATAGGGAAGTCTCTCATTCCATGTGCGAGGGTGATTTGAATTATACATGCAAAGGATATGCACAGTAATTTGATTTACGACCTCGGTTTGGCCATCTATCTGGGAGTGGAAGGCCATGGATTTGGTGAGCTTGGTGTCCAACAGTGACCAGAGGCTTGACTAGAATGTGTTTAGAAATCGACTGTCCCGATCTGAGACAATGGTTTTGGGGATTCTAGAATGTACCCAGACTCATTCAAAGAGGAGCTTGATAGTGGCCTCTGCTATGATGTTCTTCTTCCAGGCAACCAGAATCGCCATCTTAGAAAAGAGATCAAAAACCACAAAAACACTGTCATTTCCCTACTTCGTGGATGGGAGGCCCTACATGTAATCCATTGAGATGGATTCCCATGGCCTATAAGGAGTAGGAAGAGGGGTGTACATGCCCTGTTTCTTAGTGGTCGGTTTGGCAATAATGCAGGCAGTGCAAGACCTGATATACTTGGTGACCTCCTGCCGAAGTTTCGGCTAGTAGAAATGTTTATGTAGCATCGCCACTATCTTTTCAATGCCTAAGTGTCCTGCAACCCGACTTTTTTGGGATTCCTAGATCATCTTCGCTCGCTCACTTGATGGAACATAGATATGGACTAAACTACACAACAACCCATATTGAAGATGGAAATTATCGATAACTGCATTTGCACCCAACATTTGGTAGGTGGTGGCGAAGTTCAGGTTTGTCTTATAGAGTTGGGGCCATCCAGAGGTCTCATGGCCATAGGACTCTAGCACTGTCGTGAGTTCTGCAATTGGCGATCTACTGAGGCAATCAATGACGCGATTGGTGCTTCCTATTTTATGCTTGATGTGAGGTGGAGTTGCTGCAAGTATGTGGAATACTTTTGATGGTGATCATTCTGCAATTTTTCTTGTGTTTGCACGAACTGCAATGACTTATGATTAGTGTGGATGACTGTCTCCTTCCCAAGAATGTAATGTCTCCACTGGAAGTAGGCTTGCACAATGGAGTACATTTCTTTGTCGTAAGTAGGGTACTTACAGACAACATCTGATAGTGTCTCACTATGATAGGCCACAGGGTGGCCCTACTAAGTGAAAACGACACCCACCGCATAGTCTGAAGCATCTGTCTCAATCTAAAAGGGTTGTTGCAGGTCTGGTAGTGAAAGTACTAGGGATGAGGACAATATCTACATCAAATCATCGAATTCTTGTTGTTGGGACTAGCCCCACGCAAATTTTGCCTTACCACAACCCCTGGCTATTTGGCTGAGGGCCCATGCAATATGGGAGAATCCCAACACAAACCTGCAGTAGAAATTGGAAAGGCCCAAGAAGCTTCGAAGCTTAGTGAGTGTGGTTGGGGCTGGCTAGTCATGGATGAATTGGATCTTGGTTGGATCCACATGTATGCCATGTTGATCAATTATGTAGCCCAGGTAGTGGACCCTGTCCATGCCGAAGGAGCATTTTTCCAAGTTGGCATACAGCTTGTGTTGTCACAGGGTGTGTATAAACTGTTGAATATGCTGCAATTGTTTGACCAAAGTCTTTTTGTGAATGAGAATGTCATACAGATACACCACTACAAAATTATTGGTGAATGATCGCAGGATATTGTCCATCATCATCATGAAAGTGGCTGGATAATTTGTCAAACCAAAGGGCATGATCAACCATTAAAAAAGGCCTTCCTTTGACTTGAAGGCAATTTTCCATACATCTTTATGTTCTATCGAGACCTAGTGGTAGCCAGACTTCAGATCAATCTTACTGAAATATTTGGCCCCCGTGAGTTGATCAAGGAGGTCGTCGATTCAGGGAATTGGGTATGGGTTTTTTACTGTGATTTTATTCATAGCCCGATAATCAATGCAGAGTCATCAGGTTCCATCTTTCTTCTGTACCAACACGATTGGGCTCCCGCAAGGTGATGAGATGGGATGGATGTGCCCCTTGTGGAGAAGTTCTTGGATCTATCGCTTGATCTCCTCATTCTCTAACATAGAGAGATGATAGACTGGACCATTGGGAAACATGCCCCTGGGGGTCAGATCAATGGGGTGGTTGACCTAGTAGTGCAGAGGTACCCCGGTAGGTGAGGAGAAGATATCTGAGTATTCTTCCACAACCTTATCTACTTGCTTCTGTTGTGTGGAGAGGTCAGCCATAGAGACCCTGGATGTGGCTTTGATCTTTCTCTTATTCTGAGAGCTAATCACAAATAATACAAACTTCCCCTTCTGAGAGATGAACTTCCTTCATTGCTTAGCAGAGATCAAGGAAATAACACTAGGTGGGACTGCCTCGGGTATCCTGTACAATTTACTATTCAAAGTAATAATAACACTATGAGGCCTAGACTCATATACAACATGACATTTCCATAAATAAGGCTGGACCAAAATAACATCACAAAATTTGAGAGGAGAAACATCACGCAATACCTCATCTTTGAAGGGCTTGATGTTGTACGACAATCAACATTGTTGGCTGACGCGAAGATCGGTTCCTTAGTGGAGCCATCCAATGGTATAGGGTTGTGGGTGCGGTGTTGTCGGTAGGGCCAGCTACTCAAAGACCTCTGCTGATATGTGGTTCTTTTGGCTACCACTATCCATGATGAAGTGTAGAGAGGTGCGTTTTACCCACATCTGTGAATGGAAGAGGCGTTCTCCTTCTTCTGGCTTGTCTGGTTCACTAGGATGGAGCTTGGTGGTAGAAATGGTGGAATCTAAACCCACATCTGATTCATAGGTTTTCACTTCAGCCACTAGTGACTGTTTTGAGTGGCAGTCATCAGTGTTATGCCAAGGGCTCTTATGGAAGTCGCACCACTTCCCAGTATATTTCTTTGTCTTTCTGGTGTCCTTCTTTGTTTGTGAATTGGACTGGTTGTCCTGATACTGTCCATCTATGCTATGTCCTTTGTTCTATGGGTTGGGGCCACCCTTTCCTCGCTTTTGTTGTGACGGGTTCCCAAGCCCAAATTGTTGCATCTTTTGTTTGAGCTTCTGCTCGATTTTGATGGCATATCGGTAGGCTGTGCCCAAGGATGAGATGTCCAAAAATTCCATTTCAATCTAGATGTATCTATGCAGAGTGCCGCAATACTTAAGCACCAAATGTCACTTTGAATCTTTGATACACAACTTGGTGCACAAGGTATGAAAGATATTTGTGAAATCTGGCACTGCTTGGTCTCTTTCATGTCGTAGTGTGGTCCATTTGGTATACAAGTCGTCATAACTTTATAAAGGGTAGTATTGTTCCTTTATAACATCTCTGAAGGATTCCTAGGTGGTCTTGACTATAAATAATGAGGGTTCCTTTGTTTCCTTTTGCTCACAGAAAGTTTCCCACCAATCTTTGACATGGGTAACGACTTTGAAGAGCGCAAAAGTAATATTTTTTCTATTAGAAAAGTTATGGACAGAAAAATACCCTTCTAGTAGATTCAACCACTTGTCTACGACATTTGCGTCTATATTACCTTCAAATATAGGAATATATAAGTTTATTTGTACCTTGAAGGGGTTGGTGCCTCCGCTCGAAGAAGATGCGTCGCCTGTTGGTAGCCACCGAAGGATTTGTGCGAAACTATCCATTATCTCGTTCCTTTGTTGCATGAGGGCTTCCTCAATCAACAGTTTGAAAAGATCTCCTATCCCATCATCTTTATTTTCTTCTTCCATGAGAGGTTGCTTAAGTGTGCTAGAGATTTTTTCCTCAAAAGAAACAAGCTCAAGACCCAACTCTTTATACTCCGACCACGTTGGGGACATGCATTAAGACGACAAGGAGAAGAATGCCATGATACCACTAATATGGATTTTATGAGCAGAACGAAATGACTACAGATTATTAATAGGTTCTTAACACAAAATAACAGAGATACAATAAAACTGGTTTTCTATTCAATAAGGAAATAAGTGGAAACTGTAAAATGCAACGGAAACAAGCTTGTTGGAATGGTGGCAGCTTATCTTTGAGAAGAGATGTGATGGCTTCCCTCCTTCACAAGAAGATGATTACAATGAGGCTTTAGAGGTATTTTTCCAATAAACAGGAATTCCAAAAACCCTAGACATCCAAAAACCTAACCCTACGAGATGAACTGCCAAAATTCATGTGGGCCCCCTCTGGGTAAGTTAGTACATCAACTTCCCAGGGTCGTAACTTTTTCATATGATCTCCGTTTTAGGTGTATGATAGCCTGTTAGAAAGGTATCGTCAAGGAGATTCATTTTGGGGTATCAATCATGCCTTCGGCTATCATTGAGAAGATATATTCTGAAAATCCTTCATTTTGGCCCTCAAAATGGCCCCAGAAGTCAAAACTGCTAAAAATAGTAAATTGCCAAAATTGTCAAAAAACTATTTTGAGCTAGTTGGAAAAGGTGGGTGGCCACCGATATCCACCTGGATCATTGGCCATTCAGTTCCATTTGAAGGCTATAAATGGGCCAATTCTGAGCTATGGAAAAGAGGAGAAAGAATTCAACTTTGAGAGCAAGGTTACTCTGGAGAAACTATTTACTTCATATTGAGTATGCATCCCTTTGTCCTTTAAGTCTGAACATATTGCTCAACCCCCAAGATCTTCCCTTATTGATTGAGAAATGTATTGTCTCTCTTATATGAGCTTGCCTTTGGTGGAGGATTGAAGTGGTAGAGGCCCAACTGGAAGAAACTTAGTTTCATGGTTCTAAACCATGCTAACACGGAAGTTTGTAATATTTTCACTTATGATGATCATATATTAATAGAAATATTCATTTCCTATCCAATTGATATCTTGCAAATATTTGAATTATTATTCCATGGAAGTATTCTTCATGTTTATTAATGTTTTATGCTATTGAATGTGCTAAGATCATTTATTATCATCGTATGCTTTCTTTTCTTGGTTGTTGAGGACTAGTTGTAGGTATATTGCTTTGCATTAAGTGCTCAATGGTAGACTTTATCAAATGTCTGGACGAGATAGGCCTTTCATCTTGTTTTGATAGCATATTTGTTTACATATAATACTTGAGAATAGAGTTGATTTTTGCAGTCATTCCTGTCTATTGTGGTTTACCTTAGTCATAGAGAGATTTTCCTCGTAACACTATTTCCTGAGTTATTCTTCATGGGGTTTTCCCCATAATTTTGGTGCCAAATGTGTGAATTTTCCTATTTATTATGATTATTCCACTGCTATATATATTTCATATTTCTTAGCTATGTGTGTTTCAGCTCGTAGTCCAATATTTACATGTTGTCATATTGCTAGATTGGTGGACAACTATAGAAGGTTGAAACCTGTTATTGATTAAGTGTGGATTGATATATATATTTTTAGCATGGTATCAGAGCTAGGACTCTAAAGTTTAGTGTGAATATTTGGAACTTGGGACAACAAGTGATTTGTTGGGGAATTTTCTTGAAGAAGGGAGAAGAGATTCATTGTGAGGTGAACAAAGATGACTTCCAACATAAGGTTTGAAGATAGGTTGAGGGGATATCCAACTACATGCAGTAGAAGGTTAGAATCACTAGTGTTATCAAGGAGAGTAAATTATGGTCATTTTCAAACACCATCATGCATGTACTTGCATCAGATCCCATATCTCTTGATGTTCATGAGGCGAAGGAATCCAAGACTTAGAGAATCATCTTGGATGGTGTCAAAGACCACCTTATTCTACACTTGGTTGAGAAGAATACAACTAAGGATATGTGGGATGAACTAAAATTTTTGTATGAGGAAAATAACAAGAAATGGAAAATGAATCACTAGGACAAGCTCCACTATGTTAGGATGGCCAAAGGAGAGAGTGTGGCCACCTACTTCAGTCGGGTTGCATAGGTGAAGGACAAATTGGAAATTGTTGGAGAAGTTATTCCTAACTCAGAGTTGGTGCAGATATCCGTCAAAGGCTTCACCAAGGAGTCGAAGGTTTTCATGNGGGGGGGGGGGGGAGAGAAGCTCCTTGACTGAAGCAGATTTTGGGATGAATTTACGCAGGATGAGATCTGGGAGTGGTCTCAGGAAAAGGAAGTGGATCATGCAGACAAAAATAAAATTTAAGTTGTGGGAAAGAGAAATGAGAAGAAGAAGGATATGATCAAGGCGAGATTCTTTTCATGTCATAAGACTAGCCACTACACTAATTAGTGTCTGAACAACAACAACAACAAGTCAGAACTAGAGGTGTCAGGATCAATAGATATTACAGAGTTTGATGAGAGATATGAGAGAGATTTCTCTCTCATGACTGGTCCCATGGGAAGTGGGTGCCTAGTGTTTGATGATATTGAGTCAGGGTTTGTGGATAGTGGAGCTTGTCGGCATATAATAGGGTTGAGGTCAATTTTCCTCAATCTTATAAAGATAGAATCAGACTGCAAAAGTGAATTATGGCGATATCCCACAACTTTAAGTAAATGGGGTTGGAAGGGTTAGATTCCAACAAGAGTCGGGAGGTTTTTTGGAGGTTGCCGAGGTATTGTATGTTTTGAGTTGACTGACTTTCTCTCAGTGTTAGCTTTGTATGAGAGTGGATTTGTAATTGTATTCTATGGTGGACATGTGTTTTTATATCCTGTGGGAGAAACCACTGACATAGTAAGGATTCTTGGTGTCGGGTATGAGGGCAGGTATAGGTTGTTAGGAAGACCTATGTTGGGGTCCAATGGATTTATGGATTCATATTCTGTGTCGGAGAGTGGGAAGGTTGCACGGGAGAGAGAGTTGATATCGGGGACTCATTCCTCTTCCAAGACTCTCAGAGGACTCAATAGGCATGAGTGGACACATATGGATGCTTAGGAGAGTGAACGGTATCCTAGGAGAAGGTATTTAGTTCATGGAAAAACAAAGATAGAAGTAGAGGCTTCTAGTGCAGTGGGAGTAGTGGCTTCATTTTCAAAGGGAGTAGAGACTTCTAGTATAAGGGGAGTAGATATGGCAGCTGATGAGTTGGAGACGGATACTGTTGGTGGTACCAAAAGTATCTCTCTCACTAAGAGGGAGTGTTAGAGTTCGGTAGCTCAGAGGTAATTCTACATTGGTGGCACCCAACATGCGGAAGTGATCGACCACACTTTCTCCCTAGTGACTTTATAATGCGTTTTTATAAAGTAAGTTTATAAAGAAATTTTATAAAGTTGGGTCTTTTATTTTTTAAATGTAAAAGTGAATTTATGATGTTATGGGTCACTTTAGTGACTTAAGTAACCTCAACGAATGATTAATTCTTGATCGTTAATCTAATTAGGGAAATATATAATCTTGACCATCAATCTCATTCGAAGACCAAAGGTTAGGGTAGTTACATTTCAAAAATTCTTAAAGGAAGATCATGAGGGAGAGACAGGGCACACATTTGAGGAGAATTAGTGGGAGGTGAAGAGGTATGATTCCCAATAGAGAGGGATAGCTTGGAGGAAGAACTACAAAAAAGGGGGTTTGGCATGCATCCCTAGGAGAGGGATTGGCACGTAACCCAAGAAGTATTTGCAACATTGTTCTACAGTCCATACAATAATAATAGGAGGGATCATACAATTGTGTTAGCTGGTTATACAACAAAGGAGGTGCACAAAAATCAAGGTTGGGTGTTTACTGCAGGTGGGAACGATTTCCTATGCATATTTCCTGAGTATTTCTGTTATGTACAACACTGTTTCTTTTGGAGCGATTTTCTATGTTGATTAGTGACTGTTTGTGGATATTTTGCTAGTTTTCCTAGGCTGTACATGTCGTACAATCATGACTTTCTTCCCTACATATGGTATGGGACTATTTGTATAGAAAAGTAATTTGCTGCAAAGGAGATAGAGTTTGTGTTTTATGTTGATACTCTTTGTTGTTGTAAAAGTTTTTAATTTTCTTGAGATGAATAAAAGTACTCTTTCTCCTCAAATATTTCATATTTCCTACGTTATTCTTCATGGGGTTTTGCTCAAAATTTTGGTGTCAAATGTGTGAATTTTCCTATTGATTGTGAGTATTTTTCTACTATATATATTTCAAATTGCTTAGTTATGTGTGTTTCATCTCATAGTCCAATATTTGCATCATGTCATATTTCTAGATTGGTGTACAACTATAGGAGGCTGCAACCTGTTATTGATTAAGTGTGGACCGATATATATTTTTAACACATAATGGCAATGGAGGGGACCCACTAGATGTAACCCGGTGCCCCAGATCCAATGCAATCGATGGTTCGTTAATCTGAGTCTTGGTTTGATTTTTATCGTTATTTTCAACTTACCTCGTCAAGACATTCACAGACATGTTGGAAATTTGGTTTGGGGGAATAAAATCCAAACTGAGCATCATAATACAACCACACTACCCAAAATTTCCCGACACAATGTTCTTGAAAACCGACCTCTTGTTCAAAAATTTCACTATGCCTCATTGAGGAAAAAACCTAATTTTGGAGATCCTCCATCATATAACTTTCCTGGAAACTAAATGGCAAGAGAGGGGCCCCACTAGATGAAACGTAGTGCCCCAGATCTAATGAAATCAATAGTTCCTTGATTTGAGTCCCATTTTGAGTTTTATTGTGAGTTGCAACTCACCTCCTCAAGCCCTTCAGAGTCATGTTGGCAAATTGGTTCAGGGCCATACAATCCAAATTGAGCAACATAATAAAGTTTCGTAAGATCCCATACATCTATTTGACCAAGGCCCATGTGACCACGCTACTGACAATTTCCTGATAAAGTGTTATTAAATATCGACCTCTTGTTCAGAATTTTCACTATGCCTCATTGAGAAAAACCCTAGTGTTGGAGATCCTCCAACAAGTGATTTTTCAAGCAACGAAATGACAATAGAGGGGCCCCACTAACTGAAAATCGGTGCCCCAGATCCAATGCAACTGGCAGTTTATCGATCCGAGTGCTAGTTTGATTTTTATCGTGAGTTGCAACTTGCCTCCTCAAGCCATTCAGGGACATGTTGGCAATATACCTAGACCCGAACCATGACCATGACATAGACCTAGAACTAGACCTAAACCATGACCTAGAGATAGAACTAGATCAATACCTATACCTACACCATTACCATGACCTATACCATGACCTAGATCATGGCAAGACAAGGCATGACAAGATAAGGCATGACAAGGCAATGTCTTGGTATAGGTGTAGGTCTAGGTATGGCAATGCAATGAAAGGAAAATCAAGGAAAGCCAAGGAAATCCAAGGAAATACAAGACAAGGCTAAGAAAATCTATACATGGAAAGGAAATTAAAGGTCTAGGTTTAGGTCTAGGTCTACATGCTATATATTGTTATAAAATTTATGGTGTCGAAAGATTATTTTTCATTTCTTTGATTTTGAATAAGGCCTTGAAGTTATGTTGTTTTCCATGCAATACAAAACAAATTATGGATCAATAGTATAATGAAACTACACCATAAGTATGAGACATAAACCTATTTACTGACATCCCTTTCTATATAAATCCTATTAATTATGATAATCCATGTTTCAAAACTATGAATATACCTTAGATATATGAATAAAGAGAGATTATGTTATGACATTGAAATTCTCATGCAAGTATTTTTATCTAAGATATATGGGATAACAAGTTGTAGAATTACATGCTTATTGAATCCTTTGATTTTAATTTTTACGTATTAAACTTGTTCATTTAGTACATGCATTTTTTTTTAGGAAAAAAAAAGGTATGATACATGAATGCCATTATATTTTTATTAAATTAACTTGATAACAAGTTCTCTCTAATGATGAAAATAACTATATTTTTACAAACAATTAGTTTTATGAATATCATAATGAAAGTAACTTTTCGATGAATATGGTTAGCCAAGGCACGGTATGGCAGGGCATGGAAAGGAAAGGCATGAAAAGGCATGGAATGGAAAGTAAAGGCATGGAATGTCATGGAAAGGAAAGGCATGGCATGGAAATTCAAGGCATCGAAAGGCAAGGAATCACATGATATCGCATGGCATGGCAAGTCATACCATGGCAAGGAAAGGAAATTCCATGGAAATGCAAGACATGGAAAGGAAAGTCATGACATGGCATGGAAAGGAAAGGCATAGTAGGGCAAGGCAAGGCAAGGCATGGTAACTGGAGACAATGCAAGGCATGGTAACTGGAGACAATGCAAGGCATGGTATGGCATGGCATGGCATGGAAAGGAAAGGCATGGCTTGTTAAGGCAAGACAAGGAAAGGAAAGGAATGGCTTGGAAAGACAAGACAAGGAAAGGAAACGCACGACAAGGTGTAACACCACATTTTTAACCCTTATGAACTATAATATATTATGTAATTGTGACTTAGGCTAGTGAGTCGGTAACGTTGAAAAGGGGACACAGTGACTAGGAAATGTAATACATATATATATACATTAATAAAAAAATACATCGTTGGTTGCAAGAAGGACAAGGAAAAAAGAGATAAGGGGATATCATTCCACAATAGAGGGGGCTTGAGGGGATAAGTATTTTATTATATTTTTATTTACCCATAATTGATTTTATGGAGAAAACGGGTTACATGTGATTCTTGAGGGAGGACATGTGGTTCTTGATTTCCAAGTAATTATATAAACCTATATTTGGTTTGTTTGGGGTTTCACTCACTCACTCACTCATCATTCATTATTTTCTTTTACTCTTTCATTTCTAGTTTCCTCATTCTTGTTGATTCGTGTGCTCTTGGGGGGAGAATGAAAAATGAATGGTTGGAGGAGGAGAGCCATTTCTAGGTGATTGTAAGAAATTACTAATCATTCCATGAGGGAATGGATTCCTCTGTGCATGAAATTGATGGTAGTTTTGAAATAATTTTACACAACTAAGAATCCTTGGTGTTTCTAGCAGGGATATTTCCTAACTAGTAACACTGGAGCCTTGGGGAGAAATGAAACATCTTGAGGGACTCTGTGATAGAGAAAGGTGTTCATTTATTGGGTTGTGTAGGTTGAGGGGGAAATAGAGATAGAAATTTGGATTTGTTGTGTGATTGGGAAATCTAAGGTCTAGTTATCGAGATATTATGTATTTTAGATTTGGCCTAGGACCCGTTCTTGTGGATTCATAGCCCTGGATTGAGGGTGACCTGTTGTTGGAAGTAAATGAACAATAGTGTCTATGGTTGGGAGGGCATCCTTGGTATGCATCTAGTTGGTGAATGGTTACTTGCAAATATAAGTGATCTATGTATTTTCTGTACAATGTATTTTATGTTGTGTATTTTATTAACTCTGAGATATGTATTTATAATGTGTCTATCTGCTGGTTATTTGTTGTGCATGGAACAATGTTTACCTCGTTTATGTTGTAGCATGGATCTTGGTTAATGTATGTGAGTGTTTCATGATTATTCTCGAATTAATTATTATCATAGTTTGAAATTGGTTCAGAAGTTAGATTTTGAAGTACCGTGTCCAACATGTGGGTGGATGGGTACATTACATATTGGTATTAGAGCTTCTGGTTGAAACATTGTATTATTATGGGCCAGAACGAGTTCGAATTTGAGAAATTCGTTGTCACACATTTTAAACTGTGTGAATTTGGGGAAAAAAGGAAATATTAGAGAGAAATATCCCCAAATTCATGGGAAAATTTGAGTTGAAATAATTCAGGATTGTCTGAGAAGTTTAATGGGTTCGATCTGCAGAGTTGTAGAGCTGAGTTCGACTTGGAAGGTTGAAATTTCCTATTTTTTTATGTCCATTGTAGAGTGAGGTGTAGAGGAATCCAATATATACCTAAATCTTAGGAGACGTAGTGTATTAGGTTGCAAGGGTTCAGAGAACGTAGTGTTAATAAGTTTGGAAAGGTCAAAGGAAATCTTAGGAGAGATAACATTGCAGGAATCACGCAGAAGCCAGAGTGTCATGCAGACATAAATCCTTGTAAAGGATTGTGGAATCATGATCATTTCCTTTTGAATTTCAGGAGTAATCACAACCATTGAATCAAGGAATCTCTATATCATTATATCGAGAGTGAAGTAAACAAGAATCGTAAACTAGAATTGGTTGATCATCAGTCGTTGATCGAAGCCAGTAGGAGATAGAAAACTATGGAACTTCACCACTATGGAGGCTGGGAAGAAGCATGAAATGTTGAAGGCCAAATTCATGAAATCTGATAGGAAGTTTTGGTGAAATCTCTGTCATTGATCATGGTCATCCGGCTTTGACCATCCAAATGTAAAGAAGTTTGAGTTCTATAAATCCCACAGGTCGAAGTCGCGAAATCCCACCAGCTGTTAGATCAAGGTAAGAACTTTAGGATTAATGCTAACCATCAGATATAACATTAGTGGAAGGATACAATAAGAAGATTTGTTACTTGACAATAAGTGGTCATAATTGCTTTATGACCACTTTGGTAGGGATAACTCCGGGGGAAATTGAACTACGTGAGAGTTGTAGTATCCTAGAGTCTCTAAGTTACAAAGCCTTAAAATCTCACTAGTTGTCAGATCGAAGGAAGAATTCGAGAGAAATGTCAGTCGTTAGATTAGAAGTGCAAGAACAGATAAGTTTCAGGACTTCGGATCTTTGCCACTTTGGTGACTGTTGGAGACTAGGCAAAGCCATGAAGTGTCAAAGCCATAAAGTGAAAAGCCAAAGCCGTAATATTACGCAAGCTGTCATATCTAGAGTGGATGAACGTGGATCGTCTGTTTGGTGGATGATGTGTTTTATGCCACGTGGCAAGGGTGTCATATGGGGACTCGTGTCACATGAATTCAGGGCCTTTTGGACCCCAACATGTCCATTTCAGAGTGACACAAGGCACACATACTATGGGTCCACGTCACCATAGGTGACATCAACATGCCATGCCATCTTCAGGATTACAACCTCTGGGAATGTCCAACGTCACTATTAGTGAAAGTGTCGAAGGACGAAGTAGTGAATTCACGCAGACTATTGATCAAAGATCTCTTCGATAATTTTCTCAATTGTTGAATCAAGTGATGGAAGGGGGTTGTAACTAATTCGACAGGTATAACTCCGGGGGAGTTGAAAAATGAGAGACTTGTAATATACCAAAGTCCCAGAGTGCCAAATTCCCAACAACTGTAGATCAATATCTAGTATGATCCTTCCTTGTCATTCGATCAGAAGTGGGAGGATGGGGTAAGCGGGAATGTTAATCAACAACCACTGGTCACCTACACTTTATGACCACTTCGGTAGGTTTCACTCTAGGGAACTAGAACGACTTGAGAGTTGTGTTATCCTAGAGTCCCAGAGCATCGATATCCAAAAATAAATATGAATTGCTTGTCTTAACACCAGGTTAAGTTGTGACTGTTGATTTCATTGAAGTCATTAGAGAATCCAGGATCGCCCATCCCATAGGAGATTAAATCTCAATTGTTTGATCTACTAATTGAGATGATATAAGTAATTTGGAAAAAAATTACTCTAGGAAAATTAGAAGATCGAAAAGGGAGAATGGTCAAAGGCCAAAGTCCTTAGGACTTGGTTCCAAGCGTCGGTCTCATGATAAGGTAAAGGGGTTTATTAAAGCCATGAAGGGCCTAGATTTGGACAATCTTCCAGACACTTTCGAATGAGGTCTTTTGTAGAAGAATAAAGAGAAAAGTGCTAAAGAAACATCACTTAGAGTGGATAACCCCGTGGTTTCGAGCCGCGGTCACAAGAAAAGTGGACTGAAGGAAGTTCCTGTGTAGGATTTGAATTCTATACTAGTTTGAAGGGGTTGTGGAATAGTTTGACAAGATTGGCACACAATCGTTCCATTGCTGCTACAAGATCATGTTTGCATAAAAAGGGTGAAAGTGACTTTTTTAGGAAGCCTTAACTTTCATCTTGGAGATCAGATTGGGGCATGGGAATAATCATTGAAAATATTACTCAGAGAAGACCAACATAAAATTGTTATAATTTGGAGAATGATGATATATTTCTTCATGAATTAAGAAGAAAAGGTACATGTAGCATTAACTGGCAGATTTCTATAATATGTATAATTCTATCAAAAATGGTTGTTTGCAAATTTGGCAGGATTAGAGATTTAATTAGATCAATTCCAATCTAGGATTGGGTATCATAGTCATGGAAGCATAACAGAGATTGCAGAGGCTGGTTGAGGAAACAAAGAAAAACAAGGAAAGTAATGAAAAGTGTATAAAGAACTCAAGAATAGTGGAACAAAATTATTAGTCAACAACTACATGATCTGAATGAATTGCAAATACAAAAGAAAGAATCCTCACATAAGACATGAATATAGCAGGTGAACAATGTTAGTAATGGGTATAGAAAGGAAAAGTATGACTGCCTATCCTTGAATGAAGAGAGGTGTAGACAGTTGCAAAGATTAAGTATGAAAGAAGTAGTCTAATGAACAACTAGGAGTAATAATATTTGATTTAAGAATGTTGTGGTAGTAGAGTGACAGAATGTTTCAACTACTTCATTCCAGGGTGTTGGAATGTTTCATAAAGGTAAAGTTGGATATGACTACCCAAAAGGAGCTACTGCAAATTGATTACATCGGTTGGATTGCATAATGGCCAAGGTAAACTTGGCTAGAAAGTATTCATACCAAGGAACAATAGTGTAGATGAGCAGAATGAGAGCACACAAGGTGGCAAGGATTTGAAGGAATTCAAGGAAAACCAACTACAACATAAATAAATAAATAAGTGAATTGAAACAAAAATCTACTAGAGTGCATGAGGCATAAAATGAAGTTAAAATGCATATGCATTAGTAGGCATGATGAAATTGAATGCTTGGTGCATATGGATATGTAATTGTGTATATGCACATGCTTGGATATGCATATAACATTCTTGTGAACTTAGACTAGTCTGTTATTATGAAATAATGATGTTATGGAAATCGAGTATGACTTATGATGGATTATGTATTTAGGAAAAATGATATAGCATGGTTAAAGATGTGGATGTTGCTTCTTCTTATGATTTCCATCTATGTGAAGACCCATGAGAGTGGTAGGAATGGTGATAAAAATGATGAAGGATTAATTATGTGATCTTCTACAAATACCAATTGATTAGGTAACATCAAGTAGGTTGATAACAACCATATAGGTATGCATTTGTTGCTTCTATGTTAAAGGGAATTGAGGTAAGAAATTCCCTCAGTTAATTTTTCAAGATTTAAATTGGAATGTAATGGCCAAAGACCTACAGTATGTAATTTTTATTGATGCTAGAATGTATTTAGATAGATTGTCAGTTGTGTATCGTGTTATGATTAGTTATGGTATTATAATCGGGTTAATTCAAGAGACATACTCCTTCTATAAAAATGAATATCCATAGAGCTAGTCATGTGTGAGACCATAATATGGTTGGATATGGAAGGGATATAGCGCTATGTGAGTGCTCAATGGTATCTACTGTATACATGATGTTTGGACTGAAACCTCTTTGTCGACACTAAAGAGAACTTAAGAATTAATTTCTTGGTGTTGTGTTTGGGTTGAAAAGGAAGGTATCCAATTAGTGAGGCAAGCAGTAGGAAGTGTGTGGATGATGTGTTGAGGTTTTGGCCAAAACTTCCAACTCATCGTGGTGGAATGCATGACATAGTTATGTGGTATTATGTAGTCAATGCATGGATGCATTGTGTAGATGTGGCCATGGGTATTGGCACATAGTTTGTTATTTTATTTAGTAATTAATTGTTGCATTATTAAAAGCATGTGGTGTTGAAAATACATAATTATGGATAGTTGCATTATATTTAATATGAATACTAGTTGAAGGTGATCGGGTTGTTGTTTGTTACAATTCTGAGATCGTTGTTTGGAGATATTAAAAATGTTACAAGTGGTATTACAAGAATTAATGAATGCATTTTGGTGAATTCATATATATATTATATAAAATAGAAATGATTATGATAATAGCTAAAATGATGTGAGTATTGCTAACTCATGAAGTTGAAAACACTTCACGAGCTATTAGATAATGCACTAAGAAAGTTGTAACTGATATTAGTTATATAATGATAAATTATGGAAAAGCTCTGTCAAGGGAATAAAGTGATAGAAATATTGGCGGATAGAAGAAATAAAATAATGGTTGATAATACATGTGTAAAGAATGATGGGTTCATTCTAGTAAATAGTTGGAGTAATGGAAGTGATTGAATTTTTGTTATAAACAATTCTGAGATCACTTTGTGAATTTTTGTAATTGTTGCCATGAAAATATACATATGCATGATACTGAGAACTTGTTTGGTTGAATGAAGGTTGAGGAAAATTGTAGGCAAGATGGTATTAGATATGGAAGGGATGTAAGCCCAGAAGGAAGACTCATATCTACAGCTGCAAAAGCCAAACATTATGAGCATAAAAATTCATGCCTGGAAATTTTATTTTCCTATATAATTTTTTTTTGAGAAATAAGTAGTTACAAATTGTTACATGATTATGCTAACAATTGGTTTGGTTGATTGACGTTTGAGAAAATTACAAGAATAATGGTATTGGGTATGGCATTGCTGTAATCCATAATAAATATTGATTCCTGCAGTTGCAAGAGAGAAACAAATTATGAGTTGGAAGCTCATGCTTGGAAACTCGATTTTCCTGTATAAAACATATTTTACATTTATGATTGAAATTGTTATAAAAATATCTCATGATGACTGTATTTTTATAATACAGATGAGATGTTGTCTATTGAAGTTGGAAGCTCACGAAAAAAAACACCAGAAGGAAATACAACTCAATTATGAAGGAATGGAATGAATAAAGTTCAGTGAACTTGTTGGATCTAGAGTTCTTGAAGCCACAACTCTGAAACTTCCTAGTCGAGTGTACTAGAGCCCTAGAGAGAAGTGGAACAACATTAGGGGATACAAGGTGGAGAAAGGGGTTCATTTATTTGGGTTTTGTAGGTATGATAGTGATCCATATGGATGTCGGTGGCCTCCACCTATTCCAACTGGATCATTCTTGCACTTTTCCAGTTTGGTAGTTTTTTCCTAGTTTTCGGGTCCCTAACTTCCAGGGCCATTTTGAGGCCCTAAACAACGTTTTTAGGGATCTCCATAGTTAAACTATAAATAGAGTCAAAGTCTGATAGAAACATGTGTAGTCCTCAGATAGACCTTTCCAATTGTCTATCGTGTCCCTAAAACGGAGGTTGTATGCATAAGTTACGACCCTGGGAAGTTGATGTACTAACTTACCCAAACGGGGCCCACATAACTTTTGGTGCTTCATCTCCTACGGTTAGGCTTTAGGATTTCTATGGATTTTGAAATTCCTGTTTATTGTAAAAATTCCTTCAAAGCCTCATTATAATCATCTTCTTGAAAATGATTGAAACCGTCACATTTCTTCTGAGAGATAAGACGCCACCATTCTAGCAAGCTTGTTTTCTGCTACATTTTACAGTTTCAACTTATTTCCTTATTGCATAGAAACAAATTTTACTGTATATCTATTATTTTGTGTTAAGAATCTTTTGATAATAATCTGTATTTATTTCGTTCTTCTCATAAAATCTGGATCAGTCGTATTAGAGCAATCTGCTCCTTACTGTTCTTAATGCATGTCCCCAACGAGGTTAGGGTACAATGAATTGGGTCTCGAGCTTGTTTCTATTGAGGACAAAATCTCTCGCACACCCAAATGACCTATCATGGAGGGAGAAAAGGATGATGATGGGATAAGATTTCCCTTCAAAAAATTTCTCAAGGAAGCCCTCACACAATAGAGGAATGCGATGATGGATAGTTTTGTGCAAATCCTTCCGCGGCTACCAACAAGCGACACATCTTCCTCAAACGGAGGTTCTACCCCCTTCAAGGTACAAATCAACTTCTATATTCCTATATTTGAAGGTCGTAAGACGAATATGTTGTAGACAAATGGTTGAATGTGATAGAAGGATATTTCTCTATCCATAAGTTCTTGAATAGAGAAAAGATCAATTTTGCACTCCTCAAAGTCATTCCCCATGTCAAGAATTGGTGGGAAATTTTTTGTGAGAAAAAGGAAACAGAGGGACCCTCATTATTTATAGTCGTGGTCACATGGGAGTCCTTCAAGGATGATATTAAGGAACAATACTACCCTGTTGGAAGTTATGATGAGCTATACACAAAATGGACCACACTATGGCAGGAAAGAGACCAAGTAGTTTCTGAGTTCAAAAATATCTTCCATACCTTGCACAATAAGTTGGGTATTAAATATTCTGAGTGACATTTGGTGCTCAAGTATCGTGGTGGTCTGCATAGATACATACTGATTGAAATGGATTTTCTGGACATCTCATCCTTGGGTGCGACCTACCGATATGCCGTCAAAATCAAGAAAAAGCTCAAACAAAAGACGAGGAAATTCAGTCTTGAGAACCCCTCACATCAAAATCCAAGAAAGGGAGGCCCCAACCCACAGAATTGTTAGTGTTTAAGCCATTATTATGGTTCTTTTCATTTCAATGGATAACAATAGCATAACACAAGATCACCGAGAAATACACAATCACAAGAGACACAACATTTATCTTGGGAAACCCTATAGGGGAAGAAAACCCAGCAAAAATTCCTTATTATAGATAGCCAATACAATGCCAGGAGATAACTCAAACTAATACAGAATATCCTCTTCCAAAGATGCGCCACTCTCTCTCCTTCTTCTCTAATTGCAGATCCAAAACTTGTCTCTCAATGAGCAAGTGCATTGTGTGTCTAAGTGAGGCACTAGCCTCTTTATTTATACAAGACTGGCATGTGTGAAGTGTCTCTTCACTGGTAGGGCCGAATTCTCCAACTGGGTGGTTATAACCACCTTTATTATATTTCAGGGCCTCTTTAATATCTTCTGGGGCTGACTTCTTATTCTGCCTATTACAATTATCTTTTGACCAATCCACAAAAGGGGATTTGTTCCTTTATAATAATCGACATGATCAATCTGCAATGGGGATTGATCCAACGAATAATATATCAAATAATAATAATAAAACACTTTGTAGTTACATTATTTTAACACTCCCCCTTAACAAGAAGGGTATTCTTCAACAACATCATGCGAGAGGGAGAGGCCTTTATCATCAACAACATCAAGTGGGTGAGAGAACAACATCATCAATATCATCTTGGAACATTGACTGGCGTATCTATAAATCATCAGAAGTTTTCTTCATCGGCAGCATCGTCATTCTCAAAGGAATGCAATCATCATCTGCATCAATATGGATTAGTATAAAACTAATACATCATCATCATAGCACGAGGTTGGCTCATCATCATCATACTGGACTGGCTTTACGTCACAATTGTAAGGCTGAAAGCATAGTTCTCGTCTTTCTTTACATCACAGTAGTCAAGATGGAAGCAAGAAACTCGTCCTTCTTTACATCAAAACAATCAAGCTGGAAGCAGGATGCTAGACTGGCTTTATGTCACAACTGTGAAGCTGGAAGAACAATTCTAGTCTCATGTCATTGTCTTACTTTACATCACAGGTGTCAAGTTGGAAACAAAATTCTCATCCTTCTTTACGTAACAACCATCATGTCGGAAGTAGGATACTAGACTGGCTTTACCTCACAACCGTCAAGCTGGAAGCACAGTTCTAGTCTCATCTCATCGTCTTGCTTTATGTCACAGCTGTCAAGCTAGAAGCAAGATGCTTGTCCTGCTTTACATCACAACCATCAGATCAGACATAGGATACTAGACTATCTTTATGTCATAGCTATCTAGCTGGAAGCTCAGTGCTAGTCTCATCTCATCATCTTGCTTTACGTCACAACCATTTGGTTGGAAGAAAGGTAATCATCCTTCTTTACGTCACAACCATCAGGTCAGAAGAATGATACTAGACTGGCTTTAGGTCACAACTATCCAGCCGAAAGCTCAGTGCTAGTCTCATCTCATCATCTTGCTTTACATCACAACCATCAAGTCAAACGCAAGGTACTTGTCCTGCTTTATGTCACAACCATCAGGTCGGAAGAAGGATACTAGACTGGCTTTACGTCGCAACTATCTAGCTGAAAGCTCAGTGCTAGTCACATCACATCATCTTATTTTACGTCACAACCATCTGGTCATAATCAAGAGATGTCTCATCACAACAACTAATCCCCCTTTCGAGGAAGGTCCTTTCGGACTATACCAATATTATCTCGAAAGTTCTCAAACTTTACATGAGATAGAGGCTTGGTCAACACATCAGAAACCTCTTCATCCATGCTAATGTATTGGAGATTTAAGGCTCCTCTCTGCACCATGTCACGGATGTAATGATATTGAATCTCTATGTGCTTCGACCTGTCATGGAATACAGGATTCTATGTCATCTTTATGCAGCTCTGGTTGTCACATAGGATAGTGGTTGCTTCCATCTCTAGGTCAAATAGACCGGTCAACAACTTTCAAATCCATATAGCTTCGCAGCTGGAAGAACATGCAACAATTTTTTCTGCTTCCACTGTGCTGAGAGCAATGATGGATTGCTTCCTACTCTACCACGAGATCATAGATGATCCCAAACTGAAACAACATCCTGAAGTGATTTTACTGACAGAAACACTTCCTGCCCAATCTGCATCAGTATATCCACTCAATGTGAAATCATGATCTCCGTCATAGCTGAGACCACAATCTATTGTACCCTTAAGGTACCTCATCACATGTTTTGCAGCCACTCGGTGAACATGTCTGGGTTCTACCAGAAACTAACTCAAGGTGTTCACGGAAAAACAAATGTCTGGTCTGGTATTCATCAGGTACATCAATGATCCAATAATCTGTCTGTATAGTGTGGCATCAATCAATTATGATGAAGTATCGACCAATAGCTTTAGCTTCGTTTCCATGGGTGTATTCATGGGCTTGCACTCTAACATGTCGAATCTCTTGAAGATTTCGACTGTATACTTCCCTTGGTTAAGAAACATCCTCTCAAGACTCTGCCATACCTCAAGACCTAGAAAATAATGCATTAGGCCAAGGTATTTCATTTCAAATTCCAAGGCAAGTATCTTCCTACATTCAATGATGATCTTTTCTTCTCCAGTTAAGAATAAGTCATCCACATATAGCAATAATATTATTGGCTCATTGTTCATGCCTTTGGAGTAGAGGTTAGAGTCTAGTTTACTCTTGGTAAAGCCTAAGCTCGTCAAGAAACTGTCTATACGACCATACCAATATCTAGGAGCTTGCTTCAATCCGTATAAGTCTTTCTTCAATCTACAAACATGAGACTTCTTGTCTTCAACTTCAAATCCTTGAGGTTTCTCTATATACACTTCCTCTTCGATGACACCATTTAGGAAAGTTGTCTTTACGTCCATCTGGTGCAGCTTCCACTTCATCTTAGCTAAAAGAGCTATGATGGTTCTGATCAAAGTGTATTTGGCTATAGGAGCGAACGTCTCTTCATTGTCAATGCCTTCTTTCTAAGAAAAGCCACGAGCGACAAATCTTGCTTTATACTTCTCAATACTTCTATCAACAACATGTTTTATTTTGAAGAGCCATCTGGAGGATACCACATCTTTACTCTTTGGTCTGGGAACTATTTACCATACTTCATTCTTCATTATGGATTGGTATTCCTCTATCATGGCATCTTCCCATTCTTTCCTCTGAATGGCTTCTTTAAAGAAGGTAGGCTCCTCTTTTAGAAGATCACACATCAAAGACATATAACTGGAGAATGGCTTTAGTCTTTTCACATGTCTTGTAGTTCCTTAGGGAACACCGTACTTCTCTCCATATTGAATAAGCTTTCTAGCCCAAGCTGGATTCCTTTTATGGAGGATCGTCATCTGAGGAGGTTCTTGAACTTCTATCATGTCATGATATTCTAGTAGTTACTCATCAGGGGAAGTTACGACTTCCCTCACTAGTTCAACAGCTCTGGGAACTTGCCTCACTGGTTCAACATCTCTGGGAACCTCCCTCACTAGTTCAACAGTCCTGGGGATTATGGGTTCCTCTTCATATACTTCTTCAAGCTGGCATCTTCCAGATTTCTTGAGCACTGCATCTTCATCAAAGGTCACATCCCTGCTGATCTCAATGTGACAGTGACTTGGTATATAGATTCTGAAGGCCTTGGAGACCTCATAGTATCCCACAAATATTCTCTTTTTTCATGAGGGTTCCATCTTGTTTCTCTTCTCTTTCGGTATATGAATAAATACTGGGCTGCCAAATATTTTGAGATGGCTTACCTCTTGCTTCTTTCCGGTGAACATCTCTTCCCAGGTCTTAAGCCCAAGTGCACTATGGGATAATTGGTTCTGCACATATACAACTGCCATTGCTACTTCTACCCATAATCACATAGAAAGATCTTGATCATGGATCATAGTCTTCATAGCTTCCATTATTGTTTTGTTCTTTCATTCAGCTACACCTTTTTGTTGGGGATTATAGGGAGTAGTGAGTTCCCTCTTGATCCCAACATCTTTGCAGAAGTTCACGAACTCTCTTGAGGTGTATTATCCTCCATTATCTGAGTTGAGTATCTTGATATTTCTTTCAGAAATATTCTCTATCAAGGCTTTGAATTCCTTGAATTTTCTAAACACTTCATCTTTAGATTTCAAGAGATACAACTAGGTCTTACGAGAATAATCATCAATAGTATACATACCCACTAATGGAGGATGATGGCATTGGTCCACACACATCTGAATGAATGAGTTCTTAGGACTCCTTCTGCTTTGTTGTCTCTCTTTGGAAAAGGGTTCTTGATGTTCTTCTCTTGTGCACATCCATTTCATATGCCTTCGTGGTCAACCTTGAGTTCTGGTAAACCTGTGACCACTTTGCATATGTATGGTAGCGCCTTGTATTTAATGTCGCTAATCTTCTATGCCAAAGTTCACATGGATTCTCAATGGTGTGGGTCATGGAAGCTTCTGAGTGACCCTTTATCTTATGCAATCCACCTTCTTTTTTTCCAATGATGATTGCTTCATTTATGGTCTCTCCTTTAGCATGTTTCCTTCTGCAACCTTCACTATAGCTTCCTCAGGGTTATTACCTATGACCTGGAGCAAGGTCAACAAAACAACAAACAAGAGTAATATCCTTTTGATAATATAAGGTAATAGTATGAACAATCATCAGAGTAGCTCTTTTATAGCTATCACTTGTAACTTGTCTGAAGCAAAGATTAAAGGTAAGGAATACAATACGAAAATGAGGTCAACACTCTCACAGTGTTGTGATCAAACATTCCTCCATGGAAACCTAGAACTAACACACGAGATTCTTCCAAGAGGAGGTGTTAGTTGTATAAGACAAATGATTATGTTAAGCATTTACCTTTATATGATCACATCTCTTCTCAGAGATAAGCCGCCACCATTCTAGGAAGCTTGTTTTTCGCTGCATTTTACAGTTTCAGCTTATTTCCTTATTGAATAGAAATCAATTTTAGTGTATATCTGTCATTCTGTGTTAAGCATATTTTGATAATAATCTGTATTCATTTTGTTCTTATCATAAAATCTAGATCATATGGGGAATGAAAGCTTGTTTGTTGGAACTACTGCCAAAAATGTAAATTGTAAAATCTTTGTGCATGTTTTGGGTCGAAATGCCTATGTATATATGTTTGATTTTAGGCCAGAGTGCCTATGTATATAATATTTGGATGGAATTCTTGTGTGGATTAAAGCTAGAGGGCCTATATTTGTAATGTTGTTGTGCACTGAGGATAGTGCCAAAATAATGGGAGGGGGATGTAACACCCTTGTTTTAACCCTTATGAACTATAATGTATTATGTAATTGTCACTTTGGCTGGTGAGACGATAAATTCAAAAAGGGGCTAGAGTGCCTAGGAAATGTAATACATCTATATACATTAATAAAAAAATACATCATTGGCTGCCAGACAGACAAGGAAAAAAGATATAGGGGGTTATGATTCCACAAGAGATGGGGCTTGAGGGACTAAGTCTTTTATTATATTTTTATTTACCCTTAATTGATTTTATGGAGAAAAGGGGTTACATGAGCTTCTTCAGGGAGGCCATGTGGTTATTTATTTCCAATTAATTATATAAACCCATATTTGGTTTGTTTGGGAGTTCACTCACTCATCATTAATCATTTCCTTTCACTCTTTCATTTCTGGGTTCCTCAATCTTACTGATTTGTGTGCTCTTCGGGAGAGCATGGAAAATTGATAGATGGAGGAGGAGAGATATTGCTAGGTGGTTTTAATAAATTACTGATCATTCTAGGAGGGAATGGATTCCTGTGTGCATGAGATTGACGGTAGTTCCGAAAGAACTACCCACAATTGAAAATCCTTGGAGTTTTCAACAGGGAGATTTCCTGACTAGTAGCACTAGATACCTGGGGAGAAATGGAACATCCTGAGGGACTGAATGGAAGAGAAAGGAATTCATTTCTTAGGTTATGTAGGCTGAGGGGGAAAGAGAGCTAGAAATTTGGATTTGTTGTGTGGTTGGGAAACCTAAGAGCTAGTTAACCAGTTGTTGTGTCTTTTAGATTTGGCCTTCGAACCATCTTTGTGGATTCATAGCCTTGGCTTGGTGGTGACCTGTTTTTAAGAGTAAATGAAAAATAGTGTCTATGGTTGGGAGTAACATCCTTGTTCTATAGCCATTTTATGAATGGTTACTTGCAAAGATAAGTTCTCTATGTGTTTTTTGTACATTGTATTTTACGTTGTGTATTTAATTAACTCTGAGATATGTATTTCTAATGTGCATATCTTTTGGTTATTTTTTATGCATGGAACATTGTTTACCTCTTTTATATTGTAGCATGGATCTTGATTAATGCATGTGAGTATTTCATTCTTATTCTCAAATTAATTATTATCATAGTTCAAAATTGATTCAAAAGTGAGTTTTTGAAGTAGCGTGGACAACCTGTTAGTGGTTGGGTATGTTATACAAGGCATGGAAATGAAATACATGCCATGGCATGGTGTGACAAGGAAATGAAAGGTATGGATTGGAAAGGAAAGGAAAGGCGATGAAGGGAATGGCAAGCCAAGACATGGAATGGAATGGCATGGAAAGGAAAGGCATGACAAGGAAAGACATGGAAATAGTTGGCATAACAGGGCAAGGCAAGGCAAGGCATGGATTGGAAAGGAAACACAAGGAAATTCATGGAAAGGGAAGGAATGACATGGAATCACATGGCATGGCATGAAAAATCAAGGGATGGCATGGTAAGGAAAGTTATGGCTTGACAAGGCGAGGTAAAGAAAGGAAAGGAATGACAAGGAAATGCATGGCATGGAATGGCATGGAAAGAGAAGGCAATCAAATTCATGGCATGGCATGACGTGACATGACAAGGAAAGGCAATGCAAGGCTTGACATGGCATGGAATGTCAAGGCAAGGTGAGGCGTGGCATGGCATGGCAAGGAAAGGCATGCTATGGAAATGCATGGCATGGCATGGAAAGATAAGGAAATGCAAGGCATTTCATGGCATGGAAAGAAAATGCATGGCATGGCATGGAAAGGAAATACATGGAATGACATGGAAAGTGAAGGAAATACAAGGCATGACAAGGAAAGACAAGGCATGACAAGGAAATACAAGGCATGGGATGACATGGCATGGAAAGACAAGGCATGACATGTCAAGGAAAGCAAATGAAAGGCATGGAATGACATGGCCAATGGTAAGGAAAGGCATGGTTTGGAAAGGAGAGGCATGAAAAGGAATGGAAAGGAAAGGAAAGGGATTTCATGGAATGGAATGGCATGGAAAGGAAAGGCATGGAAATACATGACATGGTAAGGCAGGGCAAGGCATGGAAATACATGACATGGTAAGGCAGGGCAAGGCATGGAAATTGAAGAATATCATAACAACCATAAAATGAAGCTAAAATTTCAATAATTTATAAATTTGAAATGTTTGTTCAATTATTCCTTTTTCATACCTATGTTCATTCAGGTAGACCATCGGGATCACTTCTAATATTGATGGTATACATTAACTTTTCATTCTTAGAGTAAGGAAATAAGTGAACCTTTGATCATGAGTTCTTACTTAGAATTGTTTGTAGTTGTATGTTTGTACCAACAACTAAGTTCGTAAAGTGGTATAAGACTTCACCTGGCCTATAATATTGAAATACATAGCCACGTTTCTTCCATGTTCTTCAATCTTATGTCATATATTCTCCTTTAATAACCATCGACCCAATTAGAAATTAAATTCTTTCAGATTCTATTATTGATCACATGAGGGTCTTCTTTCCCTATAAGCAATGTGTCAGCCAATAATCAAAGCCCCATTCATTACCTCTTGGGGAAACCACTTCATATGTGTGCCCTGCAAAAAATGGAGTGCCAACACGTGAGTCCACTAAATGACCAAATCATAAAACATTGATGCTAGTTATTCAAAATTTAATAGAAGGTTTCAACAAAACTTGAAGTATGACATATGAGACATGATCATAATCTGATGAAATACTTGATTGTTCCTCCTTCAAATGGGATAATTCCATAGTTATATGTTTACCAATGGTGATTGATACACGATCCTATCTATCTACTCAGTCTATCGATTCACAATCATCCCATTCATTACTACTACATGGACCACAAAAGCAAGAGAGTTTTCTCATCCATATTTCAACTATTGCATTTTTTTATGTTCTAATTGAATGGAATTCATGGGTGCCCTAGATTGTTTTTCATTCATACCACTGTGTATGATCTACATCGACCACCTCCAGAAAGTATCTATGTACATTTCCTTTCCGATGTTATTGGTCTTCATGAGTTCTTGTTCCCTCTCCCATTACTGAAGAACACCATTCAACAACATATTTCATATCTCGAATGAGGGAAGTAGTTGTGAACTTCATTTCTTTCTTTCATAATTCTCTTCTTATGCATGCACCTTCTCCATCATGATCCCCTTTCTCATTCCCAGACTCGAAATAATTCCAAATGTGTGGTACCTTGAGTTTTTTGTGCAACATACATGACCACCTAAATACATGAGAATTTTTTAACTGGCCCGTGCAACCATCTGGCCAAATCCAATGTTGATCCATCTATATGTTATTCTCCTTAAGGTGATTTTAAAACAACTGAAAGAAATGTTGTACGTAGGCTAATTCATGGCATCGATCATCACTTATGTAGAAGTGATACTCCTTCAATATAAATCTATTTTCTTCGTTACTATCTGACCCATGCATGTATGTGATATGGGCCATTATGTTGACCTGCTCTGAGTGATAATATTGGATTTCAATCTCATTTTACGGTTGAAGGGTGTAGTTCTCAGCAAAATCAACCAGTGATAACACAATACCAACACGAAATGTATCTCTACATATTCTAAAATGCTCATCCTTCCATCGAGCCAGATTCACATTCTGAACATATTATCATGTATTTTCAACAAAGTCCTTCATGAAGTCACATACTTGTACCTGGGAAGTCACCAATTGTATATTTTTTATTTCCTTCCCTCCATCAATATCATATGTGACATATTTAAAGCTTTGCAATGAAACCTCCTTCATGTCCTATTCATACTCATTGCTTACATGGATGAACTTGCTCAGTAATGCCCCATCGCACCTAGGGCATGCCCCATCTAACCAATTTTTTTGATAAAATTTACAACCCTCTGGCCTTGTACGCAAGATAATTTGAATAAAGTCTTTGTACGACGATGATGATAATATAATTGATAATTTCTGCAAAAGGTTGTTATGAAAAATATGTGTGTGTGTGTGTGTGTGTGTGTGTGTGTGTGTGTGTGTGTGTGTGATAATAATAACCATACTCAATGTGATATCTACAAAAGCATGTGTTACGAATTTTGTTTATTTGAACATACCAAGTATTACATTTATGGAAATATATTTGGCCCAAGTTAAGTGCATTATGTATTGTCATGAATCTCTCATACAATTTTTTATGTGTAATGTCAATAAAGTGTTTAATATGGGGTTCACAGTCCCTATATCCCCTTCTCAATTTTACTACATATTTTTGGTTGGAATAAGGCCTAGTGTTCTCATGCCAGAAATCATGTACTGGTTCCTTAACTGCTCGAATTAGCTTCAAGCCAAAATGAGGCAACCCACCAGTGAAGTCCCACAAATCTGTTGGGACACCTGTGTCGAGACTATCTTATCTATGAGAATATTTTCTAAGGGTTTTTATATTTCATTTCATGAGATGAGAGGGTTGTTGTAGCAAATAGTGTTTTCTTGTGATGTTGTTAACAATTGATTGTGACAAGACTTGTCATGATATGTTGTCATCTTTAGAACGATATTTCTTACCAATTCCTCAAAAACTAAATGCAAGGTTTCTAACAATATGATGACTTGTTTATAAACTTTTCACTATTTTAATTCCTAAAATTCTCCTAACAACAATCAAAATTCTAGATTTTAACAAAGCAAAAAATAATTGACATTTAGCGATATCGAATTTTGGTTAAAAATATTCTTTAATGATTTATAAGAATGATAGTGAATAATATTATTAGGTAACTTACCTTTAAGCGATTCTATACCACTTTCATCCACCTGAATGCATTTAGGAGTTCTTCGTTGTACACTACTCAATCTAGATAGGGACGATGAAACTCTATTCTGGCACTCTTGACCTCCATGTCTTGGAGTTAAAAATGTTGTAGTTATTTCCCCTTCAATAACTGACAGATCAAATATGGGAGGAGAGTGGACATCAGATTGACTAGTTTCTAGAATGTCTGGGTGTCCAACAATAGGTTGTACCATAGGAACTTCTTCACCACAATGTTGTGCACTAGTTTCCTCTCTAATTTCATCCATTGTATAATCAACTCCAAGAAAATCCTCCATAATATGGTCATCCACAACATGTTTTCTTGATGAGATATTGCATGGATCGGTCTCTATTCAATTCTTGATATTTTCTTGTAGTGATGGAGGAGACTAAAAAATGACATCTATTCTGCTAGAAATTGGATTTCTGTATTCTGAAAGCTTATGCTTTGACATACATAACGTTTCCTTTTCTCTTTCTTCATCTACCTTTTCGATGGGATTCTCTTTCCTCGATTAATTTCTTTCTCAAACTTCTCAGTTCCCCATGTTTAAAGAGAAAAATTGGCTTCCATGCACCCCACCACAAATTTGTCTTGGTATTACACAGGAAGGCACAACTAACAATTCCAATTCCGAGTGGAAAAATTTGTGTTCAGATTATAAAATAATACACAACTATTAATTCCAGTTCCAATTGGAAAAAAATGATTTGGTATTACACAAGAAGACAACTAACAATTCCAATTCCAATTGGATAAATTCGTCTTGGTATTACACAAGTAACAATTCCAATTGGACAAATTTGTCTTGGTATTACACAAGAAGACACAACTAACAATTCCAATTGGACAAATTTGTCTTCCAATTCTTCCCACAATTGTCTTGCAATAGAAAAAAAAATTCTATGAATTAAACAACAAGAATAAACAAACAAAAACTTGTATGTTCTTGTTATTTTTTTGTGCATATGTTGGGCATGAAGATGTCAGGATTGACATATATGAGATAGAGGAGTGTGATTTGCACATAAAAATTCCCAGAATGAACTCATGCACGTTCCAAAAACATGTCCACACTAAAGAGCATGCACGTTCTAAGAATGCACACACATTCATGTTGCGAATGGATGAGTGAAAATCACAAGGATTTCAAGTCACAGGAGAATGTGTGAACTCTTAATGAAATGGATATATCATTTATTATAGACCAAAAATATTTGTGAATAAAGATGTGTATGGTTTTTGGGACAGCTAGGACCTAAGGGCTTAGGATTGAAAGTGTTTTGAAGCATAGAGCAATGGTTAGAGAAAAAAGATGTGGGTGTAAGGGTTGTATGGTCTTTAGCAAGAGGTATATGCATGATTCACTTAGGGATCAAGTGTGGATGGGGTTAAGGGTCGAGTATAGGTTATGCCTAGGCTTATATGGAGCTAGGCAGGTATAGGCCATGGTCTAGGTCAAGCTCTAGGTCATGGTCTAGGTATAGGTCTAGTTCATGGTATAAGTCTAGATCTAGCTCTATGTTGTGATTTAGGTCATGCTCTAGATCTAGATCTAGGTATATTTCATGGTCTATGTCATGGTCATCGTATAGGTCTAGGTCTTTCCATGTCTATGTTTTTTTACGTCTATGTCGAGGTCTAGGTATTGACATGTCTAGTTCAAGGCCATTTCTTGACTTGAAATGTAGAGAGAGGGCTGGAGAGAGGAGTAAAGAGAGTGTGATAGGGGGAGAGGGAAATAAAAAGAGATTCTGTGAAAGTGAGGGATAGGGAGACAAATAGGGGGGATAGAGAGAGAGAGAGAGAGAGAGAGAGGCAGGGGGGGAAGGAGGGTAGATAAAAGAAAAGAGAGCAAGGTGGGGATATTGAGGGAGACAGAGGGAGGGGGATATAGGGAGAGAGAGAGAGCGAGGGTTAGATGCAAGAGGTAAATAGAGAAGGGGGTAGAGATGGATTGTTTGAGACTGT
>ML777530.1:2126138-2145392 GCA_009831015.1 Picea engelmannii | reverse complement strand
AAAAGAGCCAATAAGAGTAGAATATAGATTGAGAGTGAGATGGAGAGATAGAGGCATAGGGTAGAGAGAGATGTAGGAGGGAAATAATTATCTATATTTAGGAGCAAAACGAACTAATTAACAAACTGAATACAGTAAACAAAGAGATATGAAGAATAACACAAATATCTAGTGAACAATATCTTCTATTGAATAATGAAATAGGCTGAAACTGTAAAACTGTAGAACTGAAACACTTGCTCGAATGGTGGTAGCTATATCTGAGAAGAGATGTGGCTGCTATGTGCATCCTTATGAGTAGAATGAATTACAATGAGGTTCTAGAGGCATTTTTTATATTACTCATGAATTCCAAAACCCTAGACATCCAAAAACCTAACCCTAGGAGGTGAAATGTCAAAAGTCGTGTGGGCCCCTATGGTTAAGTTGGTACTTCAACTTCCTGAGGTCGTAACTTTTGCATACGAACTCTGGTTTAGGCACGTGATAGCCCATTGGAAATGTATTTCAGAGAACTACACATTAAACCATCAAACTCTAACTCTAGCTATAGTTTAACTGTGGTGAGACAAACAAACATTGTTTAGGCCTCCAAAATGACAATGGAAGTATAATAAGATGTGTTGACATGAAAAAATACAAAATAAGTCAGTTAGATTAGGTGAGAGGCCACCAATATCCACTTGGAAGATGTGTAGGGATTCAAAAAAACCCTAGAAGTGTGGAGCCCACAATTACAAAGAAGTACAAAAGAATGTGATGAAATAAAAATGGACAAGAGGAGCCAGTTAGAATAGGTGGGTGGCCACCAATAGCCAACTAGATCAATTCTCCCCCCTTAGGAAGAAATGGTCTCCATTACGTTGAGTTTCCCCATCAGGTGAGAAAATTGTTGTTGGATTTCGCCACAGGTGAACCACTTGCCTTGGTGGAGGAGTTTCCCTACCTTAACAACCCGATAAAGTTGGATCCTTTGTTGGTGAGTGCCCTTGACCCATGTGTCCACTATTTGATCAGTGAATGATTGTTCCATGCATTCATGGTTGAGCTCTGTGGGTGTTAGTTGTTCTGCGATCTCTGAGGTGTCCAATAATGGTGGAAAATATGGTTGAAGGAGTTCCACATTGAACACTAGGTGCAGACCAAGGAAGGGTGGGGTGTTGATCTCAAAAGCATTGCTACCCATGGCCTTGGTGATAGTGTAAGGCCCATAATGAAGTGGGTGGAGCCTCTGTTATAACCCTAATTTCCACCATACATGCTTACCTGGCATTTGGCCATCTTAGATTCCTTCTTTGCCAAAACACTACTAAACAACTCTTCTAAAAACTCCATTTTTTAAATTCCACGCTAGCTGACTCACTACAGCCCATGTGGATCTACAGTGTCCAGGCTACCTTGCCCACTACAACCCGCGTGGACCTTCAGAAGAACGAAAAAATGAAATTTGTCGACGGAACACACAGCTTTGGGTGAGTTAACTGAATCTTCTGACCATGCATGGCCAAGGGTTCGTCCAAATACCTAGCTTCTTCTAGCCTATAAAAGAAGGGTTAGGGATCCCATTTGGAAGAGAAGAATAAGAGTAAATAAACTCTACCCAATTGCACATTCCCATTGTCCCAACCCTTTAGCCATCCTTGTGCAAAGAGAGATACAAAGCAAAGAAGTTAGAGGACATTTGAAGAGGAGCCCAGGATTAGGTTCGTGGAGCAGTGGTCGGTCTCAACATTGTATGTTGATTCATTAAAGTTAATAATAAAGAAATGCTTTTCCCATCCCACTATATGAGTTCTTCATAGTTTAGTGAATATATGTTTGAATCTCTAACCCATTAATCTGTAGAACAAATGCATGTATATTTTTTTTCTTGTTTTGTATGTAGTTCAGTCTTGGGAGGATAGCTACTAGAAAGCGATCAAGTGTGAAGAAGGATAGACATCGAACATCCAGAACAAGGTATGTTCGTTTAACCATGTATTTTCTTAAAAGAAATGGGAATTAGGTTTGGGACGATGGAAGAAAGTAGGATTCTTTCGGTCTTATTTGCATGCATAATATAATCCTAAGTGCTAGTCCGTAGGGGGATTTCCCACCACAACAGAATTGGCGACCATACTAGGGAAGTCTCTAGGGTTCCTGGAAATATTTTTGGGTAGTTTTAAAAGACTGGTTTTCTTTCCTGTTTTTTGAAGTTTCTGCAAAGTTTGAGCTAACAGAGAGTCTGGTCTTCCATACTAGCTATCTTTTTTATTTTCTTGACTATGTTTTTTCAAGACCCACAAAGGTACACGTGGCTTGCGTAAGGTTTGCACGCGTGTACCCGCTCCCTACTTTCTTACAACCCGCATGTAAACGCTAGCTGAAGAAGTAACAATAGCGTGTAGATTCTAGAAAAATTTTGAGGCAGTCATACTCTTCCCTGTCATAATCAGTCATTCTCAGGGGTTTTCTGGAACTCTTTCTAGTCTTGGTTATTTGTAGTCTCATCTCGGATTGGTTTGTTTTACAAAATTTTTTCCTTACATTGTTTTCCTTTTTTCTGTTAAAGAGAGTGTATAAGCCTTCAAGAGATCCTGGTTCTCAATATACATGGTCTCTTCCTGGTTTGGATTGTCTATTTTTATTTGTTTCAGAGTTTTAGATATACACATGGCTTGTATAAGGCCATCATGCATGTACACGCCCTCTAGATCTACACAGCTCGCATGCACACGCTTGTTGTTGAATTGTCAGTAGTGTTCTTGTGCAGGATAGTTTTTGTTGAGGTTAAGGCAGTCATCCTTTCCCTTGACAAGAGTTATACCTCTCAGGTTTTTGAATCTCTGTCCTAGCTGTCAGTAGCTTAGGGTTGATCTTAGCCATAGCTTTCTTTTTTTCATTTAAAAGTTGTCATCAAAACATTTTCTGTAGGGTTTTTAGACAAGTGTAAGAATCCTTTTTTAAGTTGTTGGTGTGTGATTTCTTGAAGTGATTCTTTGCGATCTGCGATTAGGCCATAATTTTTCTTGGTTTTTGACTTGTTGATATTTTTCCTTTTTGCTTTGTCAACATTCAAATAAAAAAAAAAAAATTGATTTTCTTGTTTGGTTGAAAAGTGTTGTTTTTCATTAGTAACCAGGGAAAAGTCTTTTCTTTCATAAGTTCTTGATATTTTACTTAGATCTTAAGTAGCTCGTAGTCAAGTGAAATCTTTCTTTAATTTTGTTGCTCAAAAGATCTTAGAAAATTAAAGAAAAAAAAATTTTGAAAAGTTGTTGAGATTTTGCATGAAGTGAAGGTTTTTGTTTCCAGCTTTTTGTTCAATTTCACTTTCGTCTTTTAAACATAATTAGTTTCACTTTCATACCCTTTGACATAAGACAAGCCATAAAATTAATGCTAAATCTAAAACTTATTAGACTTTTATGTTTGTAGGGTTAACCAACTAGTTCAGGATTAGGGCCTTGGATTAGGTTGGAGAGGAAACTCTTCAAGGCCATTAAAATCAAACATTAGAGTCTGAGTTAGGGAGTGTCCAAGTCCAGTATCATGAAATTTATCTGGGACCCCCCTCTAAAACAGGGGATAAACATGAGGTCGTGTGCAGAAAGGTAGCGGAGATAAGCCCTCCAAAGCTAGTCCAATCTTTCTGGAGAACACATATAGAGGGCTTGTCTTGGGATTCCGTCGATTGCATTTTCCATGGGGATTTATGGGTCTCAATTACATTCGAGGTTCTCAGTTTTCTTCTGAACCACTTTCTCTCGATACCCTTGACAGGTTTTAGGCTTGATACCCTTCTCACTGTGGTCTACCTGACTTTCGACTATACCCGCCTGGTGACTGTTCACGCGTTGGAAACCTAGTTACCTATATTTTTTAGGGACATACACAGGTGATTGTGGGGGTATACCATAGTACCTAGGATAGACATCGGGCCACGCTTTGCAAAGTATACCCAAAGGGTGTTTCTATTTTTGAGTTTCACTTGCACCGGTAAGTTTCTCTAGTGTTGGTTGTTGTAACTATTCTTCCAATTAATTTAGTGTTTGCCTATCTTATATTATAGGGACTTTTTTAGTGTGTGTTGCTTTCGAACGATTAGAACGCCATAGAGTGTCTTTTATATTCTCACACAGTGGAGGATCACGAGCTCCACTGGTCACGAAGGTTTCTTGGCCTGCCATCGGTTACACTGGAGCCACCCCTACCACCACTAAGGCGAAAGCTAGACCAACAAGGGTCTTTTGAAGCAACCGGGTCACAAGAAATTGTGCCTGACCAACATCCATAGGAATCGACCGTTTTAGATCTTGGAGTAAAAGATTTTGGTTTAGTTGAAACCTCCACCACTGATCTTTCGACACCCACCACCATACCGATTCATCCTTACGAGTGCCAGACAGTGTCGCACACAGCAATGGAAACAAATGTTGTTACTCCTTCTGGGAATTCTTCAATTCCCACTACGGTTGTCACCATAGGAGAGTTTCCACCTCCTATCTGACCGTCACCAGCCTGAGCCACCATGGTCTCGACCACCTCTACATCGCACAGTGGTCTGATCCTGTCTCTGGAGGTGGCCACAACCCCTTTCACACCAAGTGCGATAGGCCCTCCATTTTCATACAAGATGCCCAGTTCAGATACAAGTCTTGTACTTTCCTACTCCACTTCACAGACTTCAGGTCTGGAGGCAGGGAGCTCTGACGCTCCTCTGCAAGGACACATGGGAGGAACTCCTGCTCTTTTTAATGCTTTCCCTTATGTGGGAGGTCATATACCTCCTTCGTCCCCTTCCCTCGGTGGCACGTATCAGCAATCCGCCAGGCCACCTAAACACCACAGTTTATTTGGAGCGAGGAGTCAAGGACCACATTCACATAATATGCTGGTCGGTTTGACATCCTTTTCTTTGTTCAGTGCATTTGGTAACAACACCATATCTTCAGCTACTTTCTCAACTAGGGGAAACCCTATTTTTGGACAACCTATTCCTATGCAGGGTACTATTTCTGCACAGGGGGCACACCCAGGAACTTCTTCCGCATCAGGGCCTTGGAATTATTGGCAGGGATCAGTTCCCTCATCAGGAATGCTGATCTAGGGTAGTTCTTTTCACAATCAATGGAACCCTAGACAAAGAACTATGCCTATTCCCACGGGACCAACATGGGGCAACCCTTCCCAAAGTCCTTCGAATGTAATGCATGCCCAATCATCTATGTCCTATTTTGGAAATTAGCCGATGATGTCTCTGCAGATGAAAAATCCATACGCTGGCCATGGTCATGGTTTCTACCAGAATCTAGGCCAGCAGTCAAGTTTTTCCTGGCAACCTGGTGCCAATCAAACTCTAGGCCCCTTTTTCCTAGGTTATCACCAACAACCCTAACTACCCTTCCTGGAAACCTTCCATTTGCTAGACTTGAGAAGGTTGTTGAATGACCCTATCTATCACGATCTGCATTGGCCTTCTATGGCGACAAAGTTTCATTCGAACATCCCAAAGTTCGAAGCCAAGCCTAACGAAGATCTAGGAGATCATGTGACTACCTTTCATCTTTGGTGCTCATCTAAAATCGTTGAAATACGACTCCATACAGTTGCGATTGTTTCAATGTACTCTCATTGGGAGTGTCGCGAAATGGTACATTGAGCTCGATCGTTCAAGATACTCTTCCTTCGGAAAATTGGCGATGGCTTTCCTAAACCATTTCCAGTTACCTGTGAGATACAATGTTGGCACCGAATTGCTAGCCAATTTCTCACAAACAAAAGCGGACCATATCTCTGATCACATTCTAGAATGGAGACGTCGAAAGAGTTTAATTAAGGTACCAGTTCCACCAGCATTCCTGGTCGAGTGGTTTCTTAAGTCTTTGGTCCCACAGTTGTCCAAAGACGTCGCGACGTCGGGATTATTTTCTGAAGAAGACGCCATCATGAGAGATCAACAACTTGAGCTAATCTATTCTCAGTCCGATTTATTATACTAGATCTTTCCAGATGTGCCACGTTCAATACTTGATAACACCAGATAGAGAGCTAGACCACATGCCGATAGTATTGTTGGTTCAACACAAACAAATCCTGCTGAGCAATTGACAAAGAAATTGCAGTAGTTTTCTATACAAAAAATAGCGGCCAACCAAACTACTACTTTGGCTGCTTCCCCTACCAAAATGTCAGATGTACACACAGTGCAATCGGCTAATCTAAAGGCCACCCAGCAGCCTGAGGGAAAGAAAAAAAAATGAAAGAAGGGTAAGGGGGATAAAAAACCTACCGATAACGCTGGTAGGGACAACACTAAGAAACAGAAGGTGAGGTATCCATGCAACTTATGCGTGGAAGACCACCTGACCCATCTATGTCCTTGACTTGCAGAAGCCCAAAAGTTTGTGATGCAGCAACAGCCTGCTGTGTTAACCAATCCATTTCAATATGGGAAAAATCTAACCCAAGCTTCTGTAAGCACGGAAGGGGGCAGCCAAGGACCCTCTCCATCTTCTAACAACCCCGCATCCGCAAATGTATATATGGTGAAGGGTGATACTTTTATATCGACTAGAGCGCATGACAATAGTAAACCAAGAACTTCTAAGAAGGGCAAAGAAGCTAAACTCCCATCTCTTCGTCTACAGATTGAGAATACGTTGGGAGAAACAATGACACGCATCCCCAAAGGCACATTCAAAAAAGGTTCTCACAACCCAAATGCAAGGGCTGCCCAGAACTATTCTATGGTGGAAGATTTATAGCAAACCCCTTATGCGATGTCTACTTTGGAGGTCCTCCAAAGTTTCCCTTCCCAGAGGAAAGCCTTGTTAACCACTTTAGGATCTACCGAGACTTGTAATCTGGGTACAATCTTGTTGGATACAACTGACCTAAGACCTCGTTTACCTTACCACGTATAATTTCAGATAATAATGGCTTATCCCATGAAAACTTTTACTCAGAATGTATTTCGCACGGTGTTCGATGAGGAAGCCTCGACATGCGTTATGTCGTTGGCATGTTGGAAGGTCGTTGGCCAACCCGTATTGTCTCCGTCACCTACTCTCCTCACTTCTTTCGACGATCTTTCATTCCGACCACATGGTATCATTCCCTCTTTCCCCATGTAGTTAGGAGGGAAGACCATCTGTGTCGAGGTAGAGGTATTCAATGCACCCCTTGACTATAACCTCTTGTTAGGAAGGAGTTGGAATTATCCCATGCAAGTTGTGGTTGCTACAATTTTTTGGGTCTTACTGTTTCCACACGAGGGCCGAATAGTGACCATCGATCAATTGTCTTTCTCTAGACCTGACCCTTCATTGGGGGCATCCACGGTCCTGATGATTGATAATCCTAAACCAGGTGTAGTCAACATAGGGGTTGGTTTGTGCCCATCTTTGATGGGCACCTTCAATTACCCGCCCCCTCAAGGTGATATCAAGTTTATATCCAATCACCATAAGGTTGATATTTTTCAAGTTTTGTCGTTCCGCACGACTTACTTCGACAATCCGTGGATACTTCCTTCCCCATCGGCCATGATGGATGGGATAGGGAACCCGGGCATGTCCATGCCCTTGTCCATAGCTGAAGTAGCATACTCTTTAGTCCAACAAGATTAAGCCAACCCAGATCCAACTACTGCACAAGGGTTAGATCCACTTCTAGAGCCTATTTGGGCTCAAGGTTCTCTCACTGACACCGATTCATTAGAATTAGTCTTTCCCTCTGACAAAGCAGTAATTGAAGCAATGACTGGTCTGGATAAACCCTGGGATGATTTTCATCATAGATCATACTTCCTCCCAGAGTTACGCAGAATCGAGGCTGGAGAATTCACCTTGACTATGACTGGAGATAGGTCTTGTCTTATTAATCCCTTAGCTACACATGAGATCTATGCTGAGGGTGATATGGAAACCATGGATGAAACGTTACCTATCAATATATCCAGAACCACTGGTGTCATAGACAATGTTTTCATCGGAGCATACTGCTCCCCCGAGGAGATGCCAGACATTGACCCACAAAGAGTCGATCATGAGCTAACTTTGTTGTTTTTCAAGCTTGCTTTGAGATCCGAAAGCAACATCCGACGAGACTGCATTTATGTGTTTCGATCTCATCTGGATTAATAGAGAAAAGTAACCTCTACGGGTCTTCTTTTAAGCCCTTTTCAAACCCTCTAAACATGAAAATATTGTTGAGCGATCTTGTGGCCTGTCACGCTTGTTAAACTGAAATTTGAAGTCACATCTATCCAACGGTAGTTTACCCCTTTTTCGATTCGAACAGTCAACTGTACGAAAAAAGGTATACTCTATGGAACTTCAATTCTCTAGAAGAGTACTCTTAGGTATCATTTTAACCCTTTTTTCAGGCCTGAGGGACTAAATTTACGAAAAAGGAACCCCCACGGAGTCCATAGTTAAGATCATTTCAAACTCCCTAAAATTGAAAAGATCGTCGAGTGACCTTATTCTCTCACACTCATTTAACTGGTCTAGAAGAACATTCCTGACGGAGTCCATAGTTAAGCTTTTTTCAAACTCCTTAAAAATGAAAAAATGGCCGAGTGATCTTGTCCTTATCACACTCACTAAAATGGTTTTGAATAGACATCTTGTCAGTGCTAGTTTACCCCTTTTTCGAACCGAATAGACTATCTTTGAAAAAGGTACCCCAATGGAGTCTGCCTTTATGTTTTTGCAGACTCTCTAAATATGAAAAACCATCGAGCTTACCTTCTCTGGGCTCGTTAAACTTACATTGAAGGATGTTACCATTGTGTGTTTTGTTAACCGCATTTGCATACCTGCGTCTTTGGTCTAAATGTCGTCTCCATGTTGCTCCCAACTGAACCATCTAAAGCATACCTTATACGCAAGCCTTGTAGCACTTTACCTCTGTGTCTTAACACCCTTGGCCCCCGGAGGATTTTTCTCGAGTATCATTATTTTAAACATTAGTCTTGTCCTTGCGCCTTGAACTTGTATGTTTGTAACACTCATTCCTCCATTGTAACGTAACATTCATTTATTCTTTTTTCCAAAATTATTGAAAAAGATAAAAAAAAAACAAATATACCCCAAAAAGAGGAAGGAAAAAGTATTCTCTTTATTGGAAGCATAATGAGTCGCCCTTGGATAAAGAACATCTGTCTGTTTGTTCGTCAAACTATGGGATGTAATATGACCTTAGGAAGTTGTTCTCGCTACATAGAGTTGTGTCCTCCTCCGTTTGGTTATTCTTCCAAACATATGGAGAGTTTATGTTGCCTCCTACTTCGTAAACTTATGATTAATGCCATGCTACCTAAGTCTCATCATTTGTCATGTTGTTGTCCAAGGGAAGTTTCTACCAAGCCTAAGTCGTCCCCTCTGCAATTTGTCTCTTGCTCTCATACCTGGCCATCCTGAATGTCCAATCAAGTCCTTGTTTGAAATCAATGAAGCCTCTAGTCTGATCATCAAGATTATCTAGTCCATGAACGACGAGTCGTCGAAGACCTCTAGGTAGTGAAGTCATACACTCATATTACACTCCTACCCAAGTTTTGAATATTTTAAAGTTGTTGCTCAAACTCTAAAGACCTCATCTCCAGCCATCGGGCCATATCAGCTTCTAGAATATGGATACTTTATCTATATATATTTTCGATTTCGAGATGTATCTCCATTGTGTATTGTTCACGGATATACTTTATATAGTTATTTGACATGGATATACAGTGTATTTGATTGGTAGCCATGATTCTACTTTATCCCTAGCATGGGTATGCCCGCCTTGGTGAGACATTTGTTATTTTGCAGACGACGCCTCCCAGTTCCTGGTCTCTGGGCTCACTTGTTCGGCACATCAGTAAAGATTGGTAATGTATTTAGGCCATCATATGTTCTTCTGACCTCACACATTAGGGGGCATCTGTTATAACCCTAATTTGCACCATACATGCTTACCTAGCATCTGGCCACCTTAGATTCCTTCTTTGCCAAAACACTACTAAACAACTCTTCTAAAAACTCCATTTTTAAAATTCCACACTAGCTGACCCACTACAGCCTGCGTGGATCTACAGTGTCCATGCTAGCTAGCCCACTATAGGCCACATGGACCTTTAGAAGCATGAAAAAAGGAAAGATGTTGATGGAACACACACCTTTAGGTGAGTTAACTGAATCTTTCGGCCATGCATGGCCAAGGGTTCGTCCAAATACCTAGCTTATTCTAGCCTATAAAAGAAGGGTTAGGGGTCCCATTTGGAAGAGGAGAATAAGAGTAAAGAAACTCTACCCAATTGCACATTCCCATTGTCCCAACCCTTTAGCCATCCTTGTGCAAAGAGAGATACAAAGCAAAGAAGTTGGAGGACATTTGAAGAGGAGCCTTGGATCAGGTTCACTGAGCAGTGGTTGGTCTCGACATTGTAAGTTGATTCATTAAAGTTAATAATAAATAAATTCTTTTCCCGTCCCACTGTATGATTTCTTCATAGTTTAGTGAATATATGTTTGAATCTCTAACCTATTAATCTATAGAACAAATGCATGTAGAGTTTGTTTCTTGTTTTGTACGCAGTTCAGTCTTGGGAGGATAGTTGCTAGCAACCGATCAAGCATGAAGAAGGATCAACATCGAACATCCAGAACAAGGTATGTTCATTTAACCATGTATTTTCTTAAAATAAATGGGGATTATATCTGGGACGACGGTAGAAAGTAGGATTCTTTCATTCTTATCTGCATGCATAATATAACCCTAAGTGCTAGTCCGTAGGGGGATTTCCCACCACAACAGCCTCTGATAGGGCCTTGTGAGACTCTCCTTCTGCAAATGTAACTAGACTTTGTCGCTAACATGAAACTAGTGCGGCACCCTGTGTTGATCATGATGATGCTTATACTTAGCATTGGATTTCTGCAAAATCTCCTGGACCTATTGGCGAATGTGATAAATCCGCTCAATGAAACTAGTGGCTTTGTCGATCGCAGACTGATCATGGGAAGAGTTTTTTTGTGTGGTGGGAAGAGGAAGTGCAACATCAATGGGTCCCAAGGGTTGGAATCCCATCCCCACCTGAAATGGGATATGGTTGGTGGAGCTATGTAGAGCCCTGTTGTAATTGTGTTGAACATAGGAGAGAATCCCATCCCATGTACATGGATGTTTAGAGTTGTACATGCGCAAGATGTACACAATCATCTGATTGACTACCTTTGTTTAGCCATCTGTTTGAGGGTGGAAAGAAGTTGATTTTGTGAGCTTGGTGTCCAAAAATGACCAGAGACTCCAACAAAATGTGTTGAGGAACCTATTGTCCAGGTGAGAGATGTTGGTTTATGGTATCCAAAAATGGACCCACACTCGTTCGAAGAAGAGATTGGCAGTATCTTCCATTGTGATATGCTTCTTGCAGGTTTTGAGGATGGCCATCTTTAAAAATCGATCAATGACCACAAATACACAGTCATTTCCTTGTTGGAGGACAAAAGGCCAGACATGTAATCCATTGAGATGGATTCCCAAGGCTTCTATAGAGTAGGAAGAGGGGTGTATAATCCTTGCTTCTTGATGGTTGGCTTGGAAATGGAACATGCAGTGCAAGATATGATATACTTGTTGATTTCATGTCAAGTTTTTGGCCAATAAAAATGTTTCTGAAGAACATACATAGTTGTCTCCATGCCAAAATGTCTTGCCATCCGATTGTAGTGGGATTCCCAAATTATATTTGCACGTTGTCTTGTAGGAACACAGAGATGGCCCAGGTGGCATAATAGTTCATACTGAATGTGAAAATCGGTGACAGTTGCACCTGTACCCAAGAGATGCTAGGTGGTGGCGAAGTTTGGATCTTGCTGATAAAGTTGGGGCCACTCAGATGCTTCATGTCCATAGTGTTGGATAAATTTATATTTTCGAAACACTAGTTCAATGGGAGTAACACTAGTTCAGTGGGAGTTAACTGAATAGTTCTATTTTAGACTTTCTAATCTTAGACCATCACTATTATGTGTGCATTCCTAATTATAGGATGTCATTGCCTATATGAGTGGAGATCACTCACTCATTTATTAGATCATAATATGCATTGATTCTCATTCTTCATTATGTATCTCTTTTCCTTTTCTTGATAAGCTTTGTTTGTGTATGCTTCAGCTAGATCTCCTGTGTAGGTTTCCATGAAACACTGACATGCTATCAAAGCTATGCTGCTTGGAGCAAGCCAGAAAAGCCAAAGAATAAGGAAAATCAGAGTTTCAGTGAGTTAAATCCGTGGTCATACCTTTCAACAGTGATTTATCCAAAAATATTAATGTTTTGAGGAAACAGATTGCGTGGGAGGTAAATTGTCCCATTCTACAAGTGGGTTTTCAACCGTTTAGTGCGACTCCTCATTGTTTTCTCAGAAAGTAAGCCAAAAGATAGCCTCTTGAAACTGATACGAATATGTGGTTGTACCTTTCTACAGTGATTGCTCCCAAAATGTTAATTTTTTGAAGAAATGACTTACACATGAAGTAAATCGACCCATTCTACAAGTGGGTTTTCAACTGTTTGGCGATATTCCTCACTGTTTGCTCATAAAGTAAGCCAAAAGATAACCTCTTGAAACCGATACAAATCCATAGTCATACCTTTCTACAGTGATCGCTCCCAAAATACTAAGATTTTGAGGAAACAGATTGCGTGAGAAGTAAATAGACCCATTTTGCAAGTGGGTTTTCAATAGTTTGGCGAGATTCCTCACCGTTTTCTTAGAAAGTAAGTCGAAAGATCATCTCTTGAAACTCATATGAATTTTCACTTAAAATTCCCTTTCTATTGTGATTTCTTAATTTTTCTCTTGCAGATTGAGAGTAAATTTTTAGGGGTTCTTAGAAACAGTGGAAGAGATGGATATGACAACTATTATACATTCAAACTTGGTTTTAATACTCACACCATACAATTATTTTGATTGGAAGCCCAAGGCATAATTCCAACTCAGAAAGAAAGGATTGTATAATTTGACGATGACGACAGAAACCGAACCTACATCAGCGATTGAGAAGATGAGATGGGAAAAACTTAAGGATGAGGCCACATGACTACTTCTTGAGTTAATCTTCATTGATATATGGTCTCATGTTGTTGTATGCAAGACTCCAAAAAAGATCTAGACCACCTTGAAAGGACTGTTTGGAAAGAAGGATGTGATGCGAGGTCGTCTCCTTGAGGTAGAGTTGAATACCTTAGACCCTAAAAGGTTTGATAATATACAAGATTTCTTTAATAAATTTAAATCTTTTATTTTGAGCTTGGGTGAATGTGGTATTGACAAGTCTACACAAGAGAAACAACTTATTCTAACAATCTTGGCCAAGCTAGGACCAAAATATGTTGTATATGTCTCCAATTTTCATTCTAGCAGATGTCTTTTTGGAACAAATTGGAAAATTCCTACGTTGGATTAGTTCATTGAGTCTCTTACACAAGAGCAGACAAAACTCATACATATGGGCCTCATGAAAGATCCCAAAGTACATGCACTAACCATGCATGATGGAAAAGGGTCATCCAAACAGAACGAGAAGGAGGGATATTCCAAACCCTTTAATGATTCTTAAGGTTCCAAAGACTCTTTAGATTCCAAGAAGAAGAAGAAGGGAAATTAATGCACTTACTTCAATAAACCGAATCACGAAGAATCCACATGCATGAAGAAACAAATCGATCTTATGGCATAGACACTTCAATAGAACAACCTTGGAAACTTCATTCTAGAGGGAGTCAAGAAGCATAAGGAAGAAGATCCTACTCCTAAGAAAGGTAATCATCATGCTATGGGTGGAATTGATTCCCCATCTGATTTATGTATTATAGATTCTGGTGCATCCCATCATATGGTAGTGAAAGAGGAAGTTTTCTCTTCTTTGATTCCATGCTCAAGACCCCCTATTCTCATGGGGGATGATACTCTAGTAGCAGTAGCAGGAGAAGGGAGAGTGGAACTCCACAATGGAATTTTTGAGAATGTTCTACATGTTCCAAATCTTTTTATGAATCTGCTCTCAGTTTATCATATCACTCAGAAAGGTAAAAGGGTTGAATTTACATAAGATTCAATTTCAATAATTGACATGCATGACAATTTCATTATTGCAATTGGTGAGGTGGATCACAAGTCAAGGTTGTATAAATTCACTAAGTTTTCTGACGATGACTCATATTTTCTACTTACACATAAGGAGAGTACTGTGCATGCACCTCTAGGGAAACATGCATATACTCTTGTGCTTCAATCAATTTCAGACATCAGAGATGATTCCATACACTCAGATTATGTACATGGAAATAAGCAGGTAGTACAGCCAAATAAGAAGCCATCATTGAAGCTTCAACAAATGCCCAAGAAGGCACATTTCACACTTCAGGAAACATGTATCCTTGTAGGGAATCCATTGGATTCAAGGAGGACTCGATCTAAACATGATGTGCCTTCTCATGTACTTTCAGCTTTACAACCTATGTTGCCCATGCATTTCTATATGGTTCAATCTAATGGCCCATAGAACTACAATAGGGTTGTGGGAAATCCATTATGGAAAGAAACCATGCAGAAGGAGTATGACTCACTCCTACAGAATCAGACTTTGAATCTGGTTCCACTTCCACCAGAAAGGAATATTTTTAGGTCCATATAGGTCCACAGGATCAAGAGGTACAAGGCTCGACAAGTTGCTAAAGGACTTCATCAAATCCATAAAGATTTCTAAATCTTCACGAAGAATTTCAGTGAGCATAAGTTTCTGACTTTGTGGGATCATCTTGCAGTGAAGAACACAGTTGCCTAACAGCTACCATTTTCTTCTTTTGATACGTCATCTTTTGAAGGGGGGGGTTTTTCCCGCATGGTTTTCCCTCTTTCCTCATTTTTATTTAGTGTTCATTAGATTCATTGTACATGAGTACCTAAAATGGCCTAGTAGCCCGGACTCATTTTTTACTCCATAGTGATGTTCAGGGGGGGTGTTGGAGAAATTTCTATTTTCGGCACACTGGTTCAGTGGGAGTAACACTAGTACAGTGGGAGTTAACTGACTAGTTCTATTTTAGACTTTCTAATCTTAGACCATCACTATTATGCATGAAATCATAATTATAGGATGTCATTTCCTATATGAGTGAAGATCACTCACTCATTGATTAGATCATAATATGCATTGATTCTCATTCTTCATTGTGTATCTCTCTTCCTTTTCTTGATAAGCTTTGTTTGTGTATGATTTAGCTAGATCTCTTGTGTAGGTTTCCATGAAACAATGACACACAATAATGGAGCACAGTGATGAGTGAAGCCACAAAAGGTCGATTGAGAAAGTCAACTACATGATTTGAGATACCTACCTTATACTTGATGTTTATATGGAACTATTGCAGGTAGGTGGACCACTTCTGATGGAAGTCATTATGAAATTTCCTTTGTGTCTATATGAAATGCAGAGGCTTATGATCAGTGTGTATGATCGTCTCTTTTCTGAGAATGTAATGTTTCCATTGACGACAAGCTTGTACAATGTAATATATTTCCTTATCATAGGTGGGATATTTCCAGACAGTATCTGAGAGTGTCTCACTATGGTATGCCACTATATGACCGTGTTGAGTGAGAACTATGCCCATAACATAGTCAGATGCATCGGTCTCAATCTTGAATGGTTGTTGAAAATTGGGCAAGGAGAGTACTAGAGATGAGAACAAATAATGCTCCATATCATTGAATGTTCATTATTCTTCCTTCCCTCGCATGAACTTGGTCCTACAATCGCCCTTCCATCACCCTTGGTCACTTGGTTGAGGGACCATGTAATATAGGAGAATCCCAACACGAACCATCGGTAGAAGTTGGCTAGTCCTAAGAATATTCGAAGCTCAGTCATTGTGGTCAGGGTTGGTTGGTCACAGATGGCTTGGATCTTAGTTAGATCAACATGTACCCCATGCTCATCAACAATCTATCCCAAGTATTGGACCCTGCTCATGCCAAAAGATAATTTTTCCAAGTTGGCATATAGCTTGTGTTGTCGTAGAGTGCTCAAAACCTGTTGAATATGCCGCATGTGCTCCTCCCACTTTCTATTGAAGATGAGGATGTCATCCAAATATACCACCACAAAGGAGTTCGTGAAGGGTCTTAATACATCATCCATCAACCTCATGAAAGTGGCTGGTGCATTTGTTAAGCCAAAGGGCATGACTAACCATTTGAAGAGACCTTCTTTAGACTTGAAGGTTGTCTTCCATACATCAGTTGGTTCGATGGGAACCTGGTGGTAGCCAGAATTTAGGCTAATATTGCTGAAGAAATTTTCCCCCTTAAGTTGGTCAAGAAGGTCATAAATCTTGGGAATGGGGCACCGGTTCATGAATCTACTTGTGTTTAAGGCTTTGTAATCAATGTAGATACATTAAGTCCCATTTTTCTTCTGCACCAGTACAATCGGGCTTCCACAAGGGGAGAATTTGGGTCTGATGTGCCCCTTTTGAAGAAGCTCTTGGATCTGATGCCTGATTTCGTGATTTTCCATTAGCGAGTGACGATAGACTATTCCATTAGGTAGAGGTGCGTTGGGGGTCAAATCAATTGGATTCTTGACTTGGTAGTGTGTCGGTACCCCTGTAGGTGAGGAGAAGATGTCCTTGTATTCTTCCACGATCCCATCCACTTGCTTCTACTACAAAGAGAGGCTCTGTGTAGAGGCCACAAATGTGGAAACAACCTTCTTCTTACTGTGAGAAAGGATCACAAAGAATATGAACTTCCTAGTCTTTGAAATGACCTTACTACATTTCTTAACAAAGATTAAATAAATAGCAGTAGGTGGCGCTACCTCTAGTATCCTATACAATTGTCTACCCAAAGTAATAATAACACTACAAGGTCTAGACTCATACACAACATGACGCTTCCACAAATATGATTTTCCTAAAAGAACATCACAAACTTCAAGGGGACAAATATCACCCAGTACCTCATCTTTGAAAGGATTGATGCCATAGGGCAGACCACACTATTGGATGACACGAAGATCTCTTCCTTAGCGAAGCTAGCCAATGGTGTAGGACTGTGGGTCCAATGTCATTTGCAAGTCCAGCTGCTTGAAGACCTTTGTTGAAATCATGTTATTTTGACTACTGTTATTGACAATAAAATGAAGTAGAGCCCCCTTTATCCACATCTACAAGTGAAAGAGGCATTTCCCTTCCTCTATTTCTTCTAGTTCGCTTGGCCAGAATTTGGTTATAGCGACAATGGCACTGGGTTCAACATCGATAATCCACTTCCCTCCTTCAGGATTTGATTCAGAATTAGAATAGGCCTCTGAATCAGAAGCCTTCAATTCCACCATGAGTGATTTCTTGGAGCGACATTCTTTGGTGTTGTTCCAACAGATTTTATGGTACTCACACCATTTTCTAGTTTTCTTATTCATATTCTCATTTCCATTCTTGTGTTGCAACTTGGACTAGTTGTCCTGAGGGCAGCCATATTGACTTGGTCCCTTGTTGTGTGGGTTGGGGCCTTCAGCTATGACGGGTTTGTAGATCCAAACTCTCTCCTTTTTCACTTACATTTATGCTCGATCTTGACAACGTATCTATAAGTCATGTCCAATGAGGAAATGTCCAGAAACACCATTTTTGTTTGAATGTATCTATTCAAACAACCACGGTATTTGAGCACCAAATGATGCTCAGAGTATTTGACACCCAATTTGGTGTGCATGGTATGGAACATATTGGTGAAATATGGTACTGTCTAGTCCCTTTCTTGACGTAGGGTGGTCCATCTGGTGTACTGGTCCTCATAGCTTCCAACATGGTAGTATTGTTATTTAATGGCGTTCCGAAAGGAATCCCATGTAGGGGCCACAACAAACATTGTAGATTCCTCTATGGTCCTTTGCTCAGAGTAAGTATACCACTAGTATTTAACATGGGGAATGACCTTGAGGAGTACAAAAGTGATATTTTCCCTATCAGAAAATTTGTGGACCGAAAAATACCCTTCGGGCAGATTCAACCATTTATCTACAACATCTGCATCTATCAGTACTTCAAATAATGGAATATCAAAATTTGCTTGTACCTTGAAGGGGGTTGCATGGCTGCTTGATGAATATGCTTCTCCTGTGGGCAGTCGTCGAAGGATATATGGGAAGTTGTCCATCATTTCATTCCTTTTTCGCATGAGGGATTCCTCGAGCAACATTTTAATAGGATATCCTACTCCATCATCTTTCTTTTCGTCCCCCATGGGTTGTTTTTGGGCTCGGTGTGACCGATATTGCAATGGCTTGATTGGTTCAAGTCCCAACTTCTTGTACCCAGATCTTGTTGGGGGCATGCATGAAGAAGAATAAATGAAAATCTATCGCTCTGATACCACTGATCTAGATTTAGGAGTGAAACAAACCGATTAACAAACTGAATACAATAAACATCAAGATATGAAGAATAGCACAAATATCCAGTGAACAATATCTTCTATTGAATAATGAAATAGGCTGAAACTGTAAAACTCCAGAATGAAACACTTGCTCGAATGGTGGTAGTTATCTCTAAGAAGAGATGTGGCTACTACGTTCATCCATATGAGAAGAATGAATTACAATGAGGCTCTAGAGTCATTTTTTATATTACTCATGAATGCCAAAACCCTAGAAATCCAAAAAGCTAACCCTGGGAGGTGAAACGTCAAAAGTCATGTGGGCCCCTATGGGTAAGTTGGTACCTCAACTTCCTGGGGTCGTAACGTTTGCATACGACCTTCGTTTTAGGCACGTGATATCCTGTTTGAAAAGTCTTTTAGAGAACTACACATTCCACCATCAAACTCTGACTATGTCTATAGTTTGACTATGGCGAGCCAAAACAATATTGTTTAGGCCTCCAAAATGGACCTAGAAGCACAACAAGATGTGCTGACATGAAAAAATACAAAATAAGCCAGTTGGATTAGGTGAGAGGCCACCAATATCCACCTAGAATATGTGTAGGGCTTCAGACAACCCCAGAAGTGTGGAATCCACAATTACAAATAAATATAGAAGAATTTGTTGAACTAAAAATGGACTAGAGGAGCCAGTTGGAATAGGTGGGTGGACACCAATAACCAACTGGATCAAATAAGGGGAGGGAAGGAGAGAACCAGGAAGAGAAAAAGAGAGGTTGAGAGTGATATGGAGAGAGATAGTGAGGGAGGTAGAATGAGAAAGAGGG
>ML777530.1:2109097-2126123 GCA_009831015.1 Picea engelmannii | reverse complement strand
AGACGGGGGTATAGAGAGGGAGTGTATGTGAGGGTGTTCAACATGGAGAGGCAAGGTATTGGTCTAGGTAATGGTCTAATTAATGGTCTAATTATAGGTGTGAGAGAGTGTGGGAGGGAGAGAGAGAAAGAAAAAGAGGGGAGGTAGAGAGTGAGTGTGGGAGGGAGAGACAGGAAGACATAGAGGGGCGATATAAATTGTGTGTGCAAGAGTCTGGGATAGAGAGAGTGGAAGACAAAGTAGGGAGGTAGAGAATGAGTGTGTTATAATGTGGGAGGGAGAGAGAGGAAAACATACAGGGGGGATAGAAAGTGTGGGAGGGAGAGAGAGCAAGGCATAGAAGGGAAGTAGAGAGAGTGTGTGAGAGTGTGATAAGGATATAGATGAATATATAGAGGGGGGTAGAGAGAGAGGCAAGTGTAGGAGAGAAGGGTAGATTTAGGAGATACAGAGGAGAGATAGTGGGAGGGAGGGATAGGGAGAGAGGGAGGGGGGGAGAGAGAGAGTGTGAGAGGGGGAGAGAGAAATACAAAGAGGAAGGGTATAGAGAGAGTGTGAGAGGAAGGGAGAGGGAGACATAAAGGGGGGGTAAAGAGAGGCATAGTGAGAGGAAGGGAAGTAGAGAGGAAGACATAGAATGGGTGGTAGAGAAAAAGTGAGAGGAAGGGGAGGATACAGAGGGAGAAAAATAGGGGGAATAAAGAGAGAAAGATGGGTAGAGAGAGAGAGTGAGACTAAAAATAACAACAAGGAGATAGAGAAAAGGGTGGGATAAAGGTGTAAGAGAGAGTGGGGATTAATAGAGGGGAGAGATAGAGAGAGGCATGCCAAGGAAAAGTATAGGTCTAGGTATTTCCATGCCTTGTGATGTCTAATTATTTCCATGTCTAGGCCTTACCATGTATAGGATTGTGAGGGAGAGAGAGGGAGACATATAGGTGGGTAGAGAGGGAGAGTGAGAGGGAGACAGAGAGGGGGGTTAGATGTAGGAGAGAGAGAGAGAGAGAGAGAGAGAGAGAGAGAGAGAAAGGGATGATGGAATGAAAAAGAACAAATAACTTATAAGAGTGTGTGCACTCTCTTAGGAACACATGCATGTTCATATAGTGTGTGTGCGTTCCTAGAGCGCGTGCACACTCTTAAGAACTTGTGCATGTTTTTTTTTAATTGAATTTTTTGGGGCAGGATTGACAACATGTATGCTGACTTGGTTGCCTCATATTTAGTTTTGGGATGAAAAACCTAGAGGTTTGGTCTGCAAATCGATAAAAACTTCCAATTTTGTGAATAACTCTCTATATATGCATTTGACGTTATTTTTCTATAGGCTAAAGAATTCATTTGTTGACGAAACTATAGACATAGATAGAGTTTAATATGAAGATTACACACACACACACACACACACACACACACACACACACACATATATATTTAAAAACTTAATATTGTTTACTATTTTTTATTTATTTTGTCTTCGCATATATCAAGATCCTAGAATACATACCTCTCTTATTTCTGCTATAAATTTTTATCGGCTTAACCATTTCTTGAATGATTTATATGAGGCACTATATGAGACTGATATCTACGATATAAACAAATATATATTGTTTTGATCATGTTAAGACCGTCATAGCTTGCACGAACAAAAGACATTGTAAATTAAGGGATATGTTGATTTTGATAATTTAAAAAATATAAAACCAATATTATAAATTTCCAAAAAATACATGACACAAGTAAAACAGGTTCTCTACAAGTATACAATTTTTTGGAACGGAATTTCATCGTTAAGGTACTCGACACCTAAACAAACAAAAACATATACCTTATATTTTGTTGGAAAAATAAGATACCATTGTTAGAAAAAATAAAATGTGACATAGTTATTCACAATTTCCATGAATAAAAGTTGTATATTCAGAAATCTAATTCAATTTCCTACATTTCATATTCTTACACCATATTCAAATTCATTGTAAAAGTACCTTGAATACTCCCTCCAATTTAACATATTGTTGTTTTTCCATGTTTGCATTGCCACTAACGCATCATGAGAGACCATCATTATCTATCACTCACCCTGAAGTGAAATTGTATCAAGGTGGAGTTTCATCAAAGATAGCTAATCGTGTGAAGAAGAATGGTATCTGTAACTATCGTGGTAAGTTTGGACACTATGGTTATGAATGTAGGGAAAATAAGGTTAATGAGTACAAATATAGAAGACTAGAAGGCAGCTTTGTTGATAAAAAAACAAGGGTAAGTGAGTATCTCAAAAATATAAATATGTTTGTTTCAGATAATGTAGCCCTATCAAATGATTGTAATGCATGGTTCATAGATTCAGAGAATTTATTCATATGACTTGTAATAGAGATTGGTTTAAAACCTATCGTGAGAACAATAAATCTATTTAGGTGATGATAAATTTCATGAAATAAAAGGATATGGTGATGTATTTGTAAAAAATTTAAATGGTCATTGATACCAAAAAAAATGTATTGTATGTACCAGAGATTAAGAAAAATATAATCTTAGTTTTACAATCATAGATCAAGGTTTGAAAATTGAATTTGTGAACTCGAGTTGTCAAATGAAGGATATGCTCATTGCAAATTCATAGTAGAAGGAATCAGAGTGGGAGGCCTATACAAACTTGATGTTATTGTTGAGAGTCATCAACCTTTGTTATCTACAAGTGTGTCTATGGAAGAAATATGGAATTTAAGGTATGGAAATTTAAATCTAAAATATCTAGTTTCACTTCAAAGAAAAGATATAGTGAAATGTATTCCAATTTTTAAGAATGAGTATGTTGAATGTGATGATTGTGCACTAGGAAAACAACATAGGAATGTGTTTCCAATGAGGATAGATAAATGGACAAGAGATTTTATTTAATTAGTGCACACTAATGTGTTTGGGATAATGCAATCTAAATTACTTGAGGGAGATTCTTATTTTATTATATTCATTGATGATAAAAATAGGTTCATATGGGTCTATTTCATAAGAAAGAAAAGTGAAGTTTTTGAATACTTCAAATAGTTCAAAATTTTGGTTGAAAATAAGATAGATAAACATATCGAGATCCTTAGATTAGATCAAGGGAAAGAATACACTTCAAGAGAATTCTTAAAGTAATGAAAAGACAATGGATTTCAATAATAGTGCATAGTTCCTCATACCCCTTAGTCGCTAAAAGGAATAACATAACCATAGTAGAGTGTGCTAGAATCTTGCTCAAAGATAAGAATCTCCCGCATAGAAGAATCATGCTCAAAGGTAAGACTCTCCCTCATAGTTTGTGGGATGAAATTGTAAGTACAAGTATGTATTTACAAAATTGAAGTCCAACAATTTTTCAGAGAATAAAACTCTTTATGAAGCATTCAATGGATATAAACTAGTTGTTAATCATTTGAGAGTTTTTGGGAGTAAAGCATTTTCCCACATACCGAAGGAAAATAGAAATAAACTTGATGCAAATTTATTCAAATGTATTTTCATTAGTTATTATGCTAACCATAAAGATTACAAAATGCATGATCCTATTACTAATAAAGTTTTTTCAAATAGGGATGTTAATCTTCATGAATGATAATAGTGAATATGTATGGAAACTTCTTGAAGAAGGCGTTAAAAGTGAAAAAGTAGAAGAAAGTGAATCTATCAACAAGATGATGTTGAATATGGAAATAGAATTGAAGCTACAAGTAGCATGAGTACACCAAGAAAGAGTAGAACTACTCCACCAAGTAGTGAGGCACTATGAAGATCAAGAAGGGAAATGAAGAGACCCATTAGCTATAAATATTATTCTTTGATGTCTCAAGTCATGAGTGTTGAAGAACATATAAATTTTGAGAAAGCAAAGGATCGTAAATAATGGATGAATGATATGCAAGATGAATATGATTCAATTGTGAAAAAAGGATGCCTAGGAACTAATTGAACCTAAAAATAAAGTTCATATAGGTTCATCATAGGTGTACAAATCTAATTTCAAATCTAATGATAGTATAGACAAGTTTAAAGCTAGTTTGGTTGAAAAAGGATATTCAAAAAATAAATGAATATATTATGAAGACATATTTGCACCTCTAGCTAAAATAAACAACACTAGAATTTTGATTGGGTTAGCTACTAAGCACAACTAGGACTTACTACATCATATGGATGTCAAGTCAACATTTTTGAATAGTGAATTAAAAGAAGAATTGTACCTTGTTCAACCAAAATGTTTTGTAAATTAAAGAAAAGAACATATTGTATGAAAGTTAAAGAAAGTGCCAATGATAATATATACAAATTGATAATTTATTCCTCCAACAATGATTCATAAAAAGTAAGAGTGATCCAATCTTTACATAAATAAAGATGAACATGAGAATGTTGATTTGATTTCACTGTATGTTGATGATTTAATGAAAGAAATAATTTGAAATGAAGCATCTTGGACATATGCATTATTGTTTAGGCATTCAGTTATGGAGGGAAAATGGTAAAAAATTGATTACTCAAAGTAAGTACGCAAAGGAAATTATCGAAAGATTCAATATGAATGACTACAAACTAGTGTCTACTCCATTAGAACAAAATGATAATATTTACGTTGATGTTGATGCAAAATAAATGGTACTTTGTATAAACAATTGGTGGGAAGTTACTTAATCAAAACAAGACCTAATATTTCATACTCAACCAACATATTTAGTCAATTCATGGGTAAGCCACGTGAGGACCATTAGAAAGATACCAAGAGAGTCAATTCATGGGTAAGCCACATGAGGGCCAGTGGAAAGATACCAAGTGAGTCATTAGATACATAAAAGGAACCAGTGGTTTTGGCATTGAATAAATTAATTATTTGAATGTTGATTTGATAGGTTATTCAATTTCTAATTGGGAAGGTGATCCAAATGATAAAAAATGAACCATTAGATATGCATTTTCTGGGATTGTGTCTTGGAGCATTAAGAATCTTCCAATTATTTCATTGTCCTCTATTCAAGTTGAGTACAAAGCATTTCCATTGCTATTTGTGAAGTAATTTGGCCAAGGTAGATTCTTGAAGACATGAGAGAAAATAAATGAGTAACTACAACTACCAAGTGTGATAATCAAAGTTCAATAGAATTGACAAATAATCCAATTTATGATGCAAGGTCAAAACACATGGAAACTTAGAGATTTAATCAAAAGAAAATGATTTGATATATTGTAACACAAATGAGAATATACATGATATTCATTTGAGAAAGACAAATTTTGTAATATGTAGAGATATGCTAGGTATCATATAGAATTTATTTATCCATTAAGAAGAAGTGTGAAAAATAAATAAAGTCAATAGATTTTGAGGTTGAAAAATAATTAATAGAGTTTAATAAAAATAGAGTGTAGAAAAATAATTGAGAGAGTGTGAGAGTAAAAATACTCAATTAAATAGATATTTGTCCAATTCCAATCATATTTCAAAGAATCCATTAATCTTTAAATTATCATTATATATATCTATATAGAGAGATATATAAAATGGAGAAAAACATCTTTTGACATATCATTCCATTTGATGTATGTGTTTATAAATGTTATAAACACTTGGCTTGCAAGCTAAGTACCACCTAGTCTAAACATTTTATTTTTTATTTAATATTAATATAATTAAATAAAACAAAAATATATTAATTATTGATTAATTAATTTATATATTTATAAATTTTATTTATATTTGATTTTAAATCAATAAATTAAATTAAAAATATTTATTAAATTTTTAAAATTGATATTTTAAAGATAATAAATATTTTTAAAATTGAAATAAAAGAAATACTTTCTTAAAATTTCCTAAATAAATAAGAGACATGTATAAGTATAATATTATTATTTAATATTATGTTATATTGTATGAGCCCATTTTTCATTATATTCATATATCACGTGTCATAATAGGATACACTTTATTCTTGACCCATGTGTCATAATGTTGATATGTCATGTGGGTTAATAAAAAAGTGTGCGTGATTACGTTTAAGTGGGATAACCAGCAGTGACACTCGAGCTCTTTCTTTTCGATGGTTTTGGTGACATGAATTTGTTCTAAATTTTATTAATTATAATCTAGATAATTTAGATATGTAATTCCGATTAAAATTTTAAGTGGATAGGTGTATATCTATTTAAAAGAGTAAGAGTTAATGATTTTTTAATTATAGATGTTATTTTTATGGATACAATTTTATATTTTTAAAATTTTATATTTTTAAAATATTTTTAGTCGTCAAAATAAATAAAAGATTACTATTTAAATTATTAACTTTCTTTTGCATGACAAAGCAGCATAGTAGTTAATCATTAAAAATAGTGAATGACCTGATTAACATAATAATTGGATGAAGTAAAAACCAATTTATTTACTGCTTCTAAATTTTTACTGTTGTATTTTAGTGTTTGTGGCAGGTCCTTTGTGGTGGTTGGATGTGTTTATATTTCACTGTAGTATTTTAATTAGTAGCGTGCATTTTTTTCACCGTTGTCACCGCCGTACGATAGCATTTTGTCGCTTCCAAAAATAGGTCTTCCCTCTGATCAACAAAATTAAAACGAACTGCATTTATATTTTTTGGTTTTACAGGACCGCAGTCTGTTCGATTTACGTTTGAAATGACAAAAAAATGTCCTACAACTTCACTATCTACAGAAGACTCCAGATGGCAATTTAGATTGCGTACATGCACAACAATGGAGCAATTAAATTGCAGTGAGTATGTATAAAAGTTGTTCTACAATTACAAATGACAATCAAAAGGAGAAATGCTTTAACAATGTAGCAATTAAATTAGTCACGAGGGATAGCTCGATTGGTGAGAACGTGCGCACACTCTCCTAGGTTGGGGAGAGGTCATGAGTTCAAGCCTGGCTACGAGTCCCTCGGGCTGCTGCTTTCCACTCCCTTATCATCCACTATGTGGGGAAGTATCGGGGTGGGTTCCCAGCGGGTTAATTTTTATTGGAAAAAAAAATGTAGCAATTAAATTGCATTCAATATGTATCTACAATTGCAAATGATAATCACAAGGAGAAGAGATTTAACATGCACCTTTTCCATGGCCGCAAACGACTTCTTTTCAATCAAACTTTAGTAGACCCTACTAGATTTATTGAGGGAATGATAACACGACAATAAGTTTTACTTACACCGTATTTGCGTTGCATTAGTCGACTTCTTTTCAATTAGCAACAGGAAGATACAAATACAAAAACTCATTTGTGTGACTTTAACATTTATTTATCAAATGAATTCAAGTGTTTTTTATCTTTATCATAAAAAGATAAAGATAAAAAACATTTGGATTCGTTGGATGGGTGGGTGATGCTTGCTTCTTGGTTTGTTGGATGGTGATTATTGTTGTTTGATTCAACTTTGCAGGGTTGAGGTCCTGCGGCTATAGTTGGGCCTTTTGGTGCTTCTTAACTAGGTTTTTATTTGCTTCTTGCTCTTGTTTGCTTGAAATTTGCAATGTTGGGGTCCTACATCTGCAATTGGATATGTTGTTACATGGTTTTACAGTTGGCTCCCCAGAAAATACTATTAAGATAAAATACTATGAAAAAGTTTGCAGTGGATGTAAACAACATCTCTTACGGCTTGAACCAGAGTTTGTCGGGCTCCAACTATATTTCATAGCTGACGATGTTTTTCCCATAGTTAATGTCTTTCTATGGATTCATAGTTATGAGATTAAGTGTTGTTGTGTGAGCGATAAAGTTCTTCTCTCCCTCTTTTTTTCCTCTTGTAAACTTGTTCGTTTTTCCCTTTTGTTCTTCCCCTTTATTATGTGTTTCTAGTTCTGTACTTTGTCACGTTTATGTGGTCGCAGGTTCCCGGGGTGGCCAATTGACAAATCGTCATCTCCATATATATCTTTACATCATGAGTCCGACCGACCACCGTTTGTTTGCATACTTATCCAATTTCTTCTAAACTTGCATGTTTTTCCCCTTTTGTTCTTACCCTCTATTATATGTTTCTGGTTCTATACTTTTGTCACGTTTATGTTCTCGTAGGTTCCCAGTGTGGCGAACTGATAAATCGTCATCTCCATCTATATCTTCACATCACGAGTCCGACCGACTACTTTTTGTTTTATTACTTAGCCAATTTTATGAATGCGAGTTCGCAGATAGGTGTTATCAAAATCTAGTAACCCGTGTTTGGGGTATACATCTTGCACCCAAAACTTTCATGCTCTACAATTCAACCCCGGACTCCTTGAAATCACAAGACTGCCTCTACCTACGATGACTATGTCTATCCAACCTGTCTTTCCTTACTTAGTCGAGTCTTCAAAGTTTTGCGGGTTCATGCACTCCCGGGTTCAGAAAAGTTAAAAGCATTTTTCGCTCCCCTCCATCCCCGATACCTTCTGTCCTTCCCAATGCACATTAATTATGGTTTTACTAGTGAAAACTGACCAGACAGGTTCGAAAAGATTGTCTTTAATAAGAGGAAATCTCGAGGACATCTCCCATTAAAATGCATAAACAGACGAATATTATGGGATCTAATAAAAAAAATTGTGTCCATTTTGAATTTGCAAAAAGTGTTGTCTATTTTAGTTTTTTAAAGGCAACATCATAATAACAATGCAACATTGTACTACCACACTGTCCCTCTTTAATACTATGCATATGTTACAGGTTGTCATATTTGAGAATCTGGTTGCATATGGGAATGTTAACTCGTGCTATTGGTGACTATTCAACACACATATTTGAAAAGATTGGCATTAATAAGCGTAAATATCGAGGGAATCTGCCATTAAAACGAATTAAGCCAAAATCTATAGAAGATTATACTATCAGCCTCCAGCGTTGATTTTAAATACTTATTCCCATTTCTCTCTATCATCGAAGAGTTGGGCTTTAAGGTGCCTTTGTTGTAATGTTCCTAGTCATGGACATGTGAGACAACTTGGAGATGTCATTCAGGCCTAATTGAAAGACGAGGGAACAGTTTTATGTGACGTCATATTTGAGTGTAAAAAACTCTGTTAGCCAACATAAACTCACACACACACACAAAAAAAAAAAATCAAGTTTCTTGTGATTGGTGTTGTCTTAGTATTCGATGCTTTGGATGGTTGAAAGGCCTGCCTGAAGATTTGTGTGTTGATGTTCTTTGTTTTCTTACTGGGAGTTGGAAGAGAATTTCAGGTCACCTACAAAATGCTCCTTCATTGAATTATATAGTTTCTTCCAACAACACAGATTTGGCAAGTGTATCAAATTTTGTAGACCATGCAAGAATTTATCTTTCGTCAGAGGAGTTGCACATACCGTGGCTTGCAAAATGATCTGTAATATTTGGAAATGACACGAAATATTACTCCATTTGCGAATATACTCGGAAGGAAATTATAAATTTGGATCATCACGAGTATGAGAAACTGTATGGGTGGTTGAAGCGACATCCTAAAATTACATAAGTTTCTATTTCAAAGTTTGTTGAGCTACTTTTGGGTGTGGTAATAGACTTGACAGAAGGTCATATTCTTTGTTAAAGTTTGTTCAATTTTCTCTCGATGTAGTGACCGACTCCACATATAATCAACTTTCTATCGTCATTGCACAATTTGTTTTACTATTCATATGCATATGGTTGCATTTGGGTCAATGAGCTTGCCCCTCTTTGCATGAATATTCTCCTCCTACTTAAAGGTGGGTATATAACCAGGGAACGACACTCTCAAAACTTTCTAATGCTTGCATCAACATGTAACTGGGAAAAGTTAATGGGAAGGAATTCTAGATTATGAACTTTGCAACACTTTCTGAGGATTACTTTATACTACCACCTTCTGCAAGAAGTTTCACGTGTTCAGGTAATGATTTGGTTTCTGAAAATCACCTTTTACTACCGCCTTCATGTAATCATTTTATTTCATTCTTTAGAAGAGACCTTAATGTAGTAGTGTATTCCAGAGTTGTTTCCACCTACAATTTCTTATTTTTTTAAAATATAGAACAATGTATTTTTTGAACACAGGGTTGTTCGAAAAGTTTTAGGCGTGGTTTGGGATTCACGTCCTTCAAGGATGTGAATTAATCACACAATTAATATTGCTTGTGCCAATGCAATTGATCCGTCGTACACTATGGCAATTGCATTTACATTGCAATGTTAGATAATATATGTTTGACATGTGCCTAATGTCAAGGTCATTATCGCACACGACAACCAACATATAAAAATTTATGGACTCAAAGAAACATTGTAGTTGTCATGACAAAGAAACACTAAAGTCGATGTTCTTTGCAAGTCTGACACTCCTGTAGTCTAAGTTCTTTGACAATAACAACCCTACTTGTTCATCGCATTACCACACTGTTGTCAATAACATTGTTCCCATATCCACAACCAATGTCAATGTCCAAAGACAAATCTATCTGGAGCCTGGGGTCACCTTCAGTGTGGATGCCTAAAGGTGAAACTACCTGGAGCCTGAGATCACGACTTCATGCACTTGACATTAGTATCAGTAGTGATCAAATGTTGATTGTATTTCGAGTCTTTTACTGCATATAGAGGTCACTCAACACTCTTTGACATAGAAACTGGATATGTTTGAAGTCTGTTACAACTTTGGCATAAAAAGTTCTGTAATTTTATAATGTTGATTCAAACGCACATACAATTTCTCATGTTCGTGGGTATCCAATTTTATAATTTCCTTCTGAGTGTATCTGGGCATGGATTAATATTTGGCATCACTTCTGAACATTCTAGATCATTTTGTGGGCCATCATGTCTACCACCCCTACGACGAAAGCTATATTATGATGTGATCTGCAACATTTGATACACTTGCCAGATCTTTGTTGTTGGAAGAAGATGTGTACTTCAACAGAGGAACATTTTGTAGTTGACTTGGACGTCCCTTCCAATTTACAGTAATAAAACAAATAAGTTCAACATACAAATCTTCAGGAAGGCTTTTCAACCAAACATATGATCAAATATATGGAGAATAGCAGTCACAATATACTTGAATTTTGTTTTTTGTCTCAGCTTTTGTTGGCTAATAGGATTTGTTTCCCCCAACGTTGACGTCACATAAAACCACTATCTGGTCTTTGAATTGGGCCTGAATCACATATGTAAGTTGTCTCAGATGTCAATGATCAGGAACATTACAAGGATGGCACCTTAATTTCCCTCGACGACAAAGGGAAATTAACACTTAGCAAAGTATGGAATGTTGAATAAATAGCCAATGCAGGCAGAACATATCTAGAAGAGACAAGCTATTCAAAAAGTTGGGATAGATCTAGTTGGCAGCACCAATAAATTCCAAGACCCGAAATTGATATTCAACTCGTTTTTTTTTACGAATCAAGCATTTGATGGTCAAGTTGAAATCTATAAAAGATTTTCAACAAGCTTCATTATTGTACATATTTGTTTTTTTTTGGTCGACAATGGGGCCAATCGCAGTCATTATGGCCAGTAATGTCAACTATATTTTATAACCCAGTTTATTTGAATATTGAATATTTGAGTTTTTTGTATGGTGTTTTCAAATATCTGGTGTTGTTTTTTATTTTATTTTGTACTTTTTTTGTGTGTCGTTAAACATGGATGCCAATCTTTCTTTTTTCTTCCCAACACTTCGATTTAAATAAATGTCATAATGTTCTCTCTTACATTTTACATGGAACAATAATTTGTCATAGGCCATACTTATGTGGCGCCCTCCCTATACTTAAAGAAAGAAATGGGAGGACCCATCCTGCTTTGATTCTTCAGGGTCCTGTAAATAGAATGAATTAATGACTTTATTACAACAAGGCAACTCAAGTGTTGACGTCATGTTCTTGTTCAATATTTCTCATATATTGCAGCTTATTCTATTTGATAATACCTGTGAATATAAAAAACGTTGCATCATATGTGTGTGTGTGTGTGTGTGTGTGTGTGTGTGTGTGTGTATTTGTTTCTATTGCTTATGGGTTTCAATGAAATTTGTGAAATGAACAACATCCTGAAAATTGGAAGATGATTTGCATTTGGACCAGAAATAATCTATTAATATATATTAATATGAATACTATTGGAATAAATATAAACACTTTCTCTTTAAATTTTCCATGTTTTCTCCCCCTCTATTATCCCTTTGTGGTTCTATATTTAGTCGCATCTCTATGATAACGGACTCATGGATTCGCATATTGGCAGATGCTTATATTTATCTATATCCTCACACCATGAGCCCGAATGACCGTAGTCCCTTTCAATACTTAGCCAATTATCTAACCAGCAAGTCCAGGGTTTGCGGTAACCAAAACTTATGTCTCTTGTTCCCTCATACACATCTTGCACCCAAAGAAATTTCATGATATGCAACTTATGCTTTTACTAGTGAGGTCTGGCTAGTGGTTCGAAAATATTGGTATTAATAGACAAACAATAGATGTTGTTCTATGAGATACTTGTCCCTTTTTCCCTTTTCTTCTTCCCGTTTATTATCGCTTTCTGGTTATATACTTATTCTCCTTTCTATGATTGTGGGTTCTACGGTTGGCGGGCTGACATATATTCATCTCCATCTATATCCTCACATGATGAATCCGACCGACCATTGTTCCTTTCCATACTTAGCCAATTTTATGGCCGTGGTTGTCGAGTTGGCCCTTTCGAGCTCTGTTGCTTCTTGTTCCGTGATATACATCTTGCACTCAAAACTTTCGTGATCTACAAATCCAATGTGAACTCATCAAACTCGCAATCTTCACTCTACCAGGGTTCACAAATGTTTCAAAGTATCTACCGCTGCCTTCCATCCCCACTAACTTCATGCCCTTCCCAAAATACATCGATTATGGTCTTACTAGTGACAACTAAACACACTGGTAGGAAACAATTGGCAACTAGACCTCCGCCATATACAAATTGACTGTCGGACTCTGACACTGGCCCCTCTTCCGTGTTACACATTATGCATTCAAATGTGCCGAGTGCTACAATTTGACCTTCGGGGCCTCACATCTTCTGGGGAGACCTTGTAACCCTATTTTGGATCCTCGCATTGGTGGGTTCACAAAATATCTAATTCTTAGTCACTTTTTCCTGTTCCGACCATCCTCATACTTCTTTCCAAATACGTAACATCAAAGGTTTAATGCTAAGATGCCATCATGAAACAACCATAAATATCGTCATTAATAAGAAAAATCCTCGAGGACTAACCATCCCTATAGAACTTGACCAGAAACATGCAGAGAAGATCTTGCCAGGTAATGGGAAAGCTATTACAAATTTCAATATATTAGCGAAAACAAGTCCAGGCCAACGTTCCCCTATTCCATTCTTGGACACTTTTTCTATTGCGGGTTTCCGGATTGACGACCTTAAAATTGTGTTTTGAATCTTCCGCAACTTGCAAACAGTGCCTGGAGTTCTGCAATATACAATTTGTCCACTGGAATGCCCCATCACGAGACTGATCGTTCGTCGTTCCTTTAAATACTTAGACCCAAGTTGGATGTATCTCCATGACATTGTACATTTACTATGTATCGATTCCAGTCTATCATTTCCATGTTCCATACTTAGACACTTTTTTGATTGCAGCTTCCCGGACTGGTGGCCTCAGGATTATGTTTCCAATGTTCCGCGACTAGCAAATAGTAACTAGAGTTCCGCAATATACAATTTTTTCTACAGGAATGCACCATCATGCTCTCTTTTGTGTTACACATTCTAGAGTCAACACTCTTGAGAGATACAATTTGACCCTCGGGCCCTCACCTCTATTGATTGTATCTTCTAGCCCTATTTCGAGGCATTACCAACCTCTTTCGATAATTATCCATTCCTTAATTGTTGTTCCCTATCCTTGCCACCTTCCTACTTTTCTCTGAATATGCAATTGACAAGATTCGTCATGCATGAACCTTAATTATGTCATTCCATATACAAATTGACCACCAAACTCCCATATCATCCCCTCTTTTGTGGTACACATTTTTCAATCAAGTTCTGAGACATACAATTTGACCCTTGGGAAGTCACGTCTCCTAGGGAACCATTGTCACCCTAATTTTGAAGCTCATCCGACCACTTTCCATACTTTCCCATTTCATGGAATCTCTTTCGCAGTTCCTTGGGTTGGCGGGTTCACAAAATATCGAATTCTTAGTCATTGTTTACTGTGCCCGACCAAGGTCTAATGCTAACAGTCCATCATGCAACAATCGTACAGACCGTCATTAAAAATCAAAACCATCGACGAGACAGTGAAATTTAAATGAATCTCAACTCCTTGAATTTAAATTAATTTGTCTTCTCTTATTTTCTCTTTTCTGCCTAGAGACATGCATAAAATATTTTGCCACACAATGGGATATATATTACAAGTTTCAATATATTAGCGAAAACAAATCTGCCCAACCATTTTTCTATTCCATACTTGAGCCACTTTTTCAATTGCAAGTTCCCTGATAGGCAGGATAATGATTGAACTTCCATTATACCGGGTCCTACAAAGATTACCCGGATTTCTATGATATACAAATTTCCCTCTAGACTGTCCCATCAAGCCCTCTTCTCTATTATTCGTTTTGCACTCAAAAAATTATGAGACATACAATTTCACCCTCGGGCCCTCAACTCCAATGGTTGTACCTTGGAACCCTATTTTGAAGCATGCCCGACCACTTTCAATAATTAGACACTTATTAATTACTCTTTCCCATCCCCACGACCTTTGTACTTGTTTCTTAATATGCAATTAGTAAACTTTCATGCTAACAACTCACCATGCAAGAACCGTCAACATTGTCATTAATGAGAAAAACGCTCGAGGAGATCTCCCATGAATACGCATTAAACCAAGATCTGCAGAGAGTTATATTATCCCTTCTGATTGTTCATCTCAAACATGGGTCGTTGCGTTGGCCCGTTCAAAAAATATCCAATCCTTAATTTCTCATTGTCGTATCTGCCATGTTCGCACTTCTATGTATGCAACAACCGTCGAAATTGTCATTAATGAGAAAAATTCTCGAGGAGATCTCCCATTCACATGCATTTGGACCAGGATTTGCACAAGGTTGTATTATCCCTTCTAACTCTTCATTTTAGAGATAGTCTAGACCAAACAAACGTTCTTGTAAACTTATGGAAGTAGCTCGAAATCAGTTATGTGGAGATAAAGTGAATATCTTCGGACGTGAGGACCAAAACTTCCAGTGGTCTAGGGTGTACTCTTACTATTTATCCAATTCTGCCCATAACTTAGTGATTTGGACCTCTGGAATTGCTCATGTAGGCTGTGTCCCTGAGTTTTTTTACTGTAAGGAGGTGGTCTCTTGGTGTGCCGAAAAATATATTTCAAGAAAAATAATTATTCCACTACATGACCATTCTCCTATTTCTTTGTTACCTCGGGTCTTCCACAAGATGTTAAGATTTATGGAGCCAGCATTGACCTTCAGAGGACAAGACTGCAAGAAGTTCCTAGAAAAATGTGATAATGGGTTGGACCTCTTACCCAAGTTCCTCGAAGACCTGACAACAGTTCTTGAAGATATCAAAAAGATACAAGTGAGTTCATTTAGAAATCCATTCCGTGAAATTTCTTGGCTTTTTACAAGAATAACGGGACAGGAATTCATGACAAGCATTTCCCGTATAGTTATTTATAATTTTTACTTCATAGTCAAGGAAAAATTCATTTTCAATTGGGGGAATCTAATTTCCATTGAAATATGTCCCCAACTGTCATGATTCAAAGAATCAAATAAATTTTATATGTCATCCTACTTGATTTTTTCAATAGTGCATTGTTGTCTATTTCCAAAATTGTCTCTATCCAAGAAAATAAACTATGAATTTGATCGAGTAACATTCTGGTAGCAGGCCTTGTGGAGGCACAAGGCCTCCCATTGTTTTTATGAGGTTTTTAATGAATTTGTCTCAGTTTTCAAATATTTATTGTTATGAAAGGATGCTCTCCAGATCTTTGGCCAGGCAACCAAGTTTTTGGACAGGAAGGGGACACCTGAACAAAAGGAAAATTATAGTGTACTAATGGTTGTTGGATCCAAGGAAAATCTGACTTTCCTTCCATGCCACATCACAGACAAGATGTTTGTTGCAGAAATGGCAAGGCAATACAAACATTGGTTGCATTTTTTCCATGACAAGAGAAAAAAACAATTCCTTCCTCTGCCCTGGAAAGTCGGGGACTTCGTGTGCAGAAACGTCAAAAAGATTGACAAATTCGTAGGCCATTACAAGAACTTGAACCTAACATATGTTGAAAGGCTAAAAGGTTTCAACCCTAATGGTATTTTTCGAGAAAATTTACTATCAGTTGGCTTTAGCATCTATTTTATCCATAGATGCTTGACTGAAGACAAAGACAATGATGACAACACTCCTGCTTCTGACGATTGCGACGTAGAGACATTGCAAAGTGCAACTGAATTGTATAGACAATAGGGAAAATTATCTGGTGACAAGAGTATCATGTCCCTGGTTAGCACTCCTAAGACCAAGACATCATGGAGCATCTGTTAAGAACCAAACATCAATATAGCATAGAAAAACCTCAGGAAAAGTACTCAACGCTTTGAAAAAGAGATAATTTCAGATAATAAGCCTCTTCGAGGGGGCAACCTCCTTTTACCCCACTTAAATGTTCAAGTACAAGATGATTCAAAATGAAAATGTCTCCTTGGTATATATAGGAGACTAGGAGGTATAATTACAACTAATGGCCTAAAGCCGACATTAATAAAATAACATTACTAATCTAATTTACAACTAATGGCCTAAAGCCGACATAAATAAAATAACATTTCTAATTTAATATGCCCCAATTAAGGGGTAATGAACCAATATTAGGGCTTAACATGCCCCTCCCCTTGAGACAAGTGTTGTCTGCAACGCTTGAGTAACTCTGGATGCTTCTGTATAAAAGACTCATCTTCCCAAGTGGAATCTTCAGCC
>ML777530.1:2041298-2057095 GCA_009831015.1 Picea engelmannii | reverse complement strand
AGGTAGTGGGTATAGCATGTTACCTAGTCAATTGATCGCCTTCATCAGCGTTGGACGATAAAACTCCACATGGGGTCTGGCCTAGAAAGAAACCCTCTCTTCAACATCTTAGAGTGTTTGTTTGTGATTATTATGTACATGTTCCAAAGGAAAATAGGAGTAAGCTGGATAAAAAGGCTGAAAAGTGTATCTTTATTGGTTATAAATATGGTGTGAAAGGTTATAAAATTTAGAACCCATAAACGAAGAAGATTGTTTACATTCAAGATGTTGTGTTTAAATAAAGGTATTGAGAACAGATAATGGTGGAGAATTCTACGGAAATGAATTAGAAGAATTCTGTAAGAAGTGTGGTATAGCAAGGCAGAATACTACTCCATACACTCCTCAATAGAATGGAGTTGCAGAAAGAATGAATAGGACACTGATGGAAAAAGCAAGGAGCATGCTCAGCGGTGTCGGGTTAGGACAAGAATTTTGGGTAGAGGTAGTGGGTATAGCATGTTACCTAGTCAATTGATCGCCTTCATCAGCGTTGGACGATAAAACTCCACATGGGGTCTGGCCTAGAAAGAAACCCTCTCTTCAACATCTTAGAGTGTTTGTTTGTGATTATTATGTACATGTTACAAAGGAAAATAGGAGTAAGCTGGATAAAAAGGCTGAAAAGTGTATCTTTATTGGTTATAAATATGGTGTGAAAGGTTATAAAATTTAGAACCCATAAACGAAGAAGACTGTTTACATTCAAGATGTTGTGTTCAGAGAGGTAAAAGATGCTTCCAAACATGAATTCTTATCAACGCAAGACAAACCTAAGAAAATAGAGCTTGAGTTGGATGATGCAAAATCTGAATCATCTGAAGAAGAAGAAGCAGAAGAAGAAGAAGAAGAAGAAGAACCTCATACCCCAGTATTGAGGAGATCAGTGAGAGATAAAAGGCAACCAGAAAGGTATAGTCCACCTGATTTCCATTAAAAAATTTCTTTATCTATTATTGATGACGATCCCAAAACTATCAGGGAAGCAATGAATTCATAGGATAGTAAACTCTGAAAGAAGGCCATGGTTGAAGAAATAGATTCCTTGGATAAGAATGAGGCATGGAATATAGTTGAGTTTCCATCTAGAAGAAAATCTATTGGTAGCAAATGGTTGTTTAAGAAGAATTTTAATGCACAAGGTATAGTGGAGAAATACAAAGCTCGGTTAGTAGCAAAAGGTTATTCCCAGGTAGATGGAATTGACTTTGGTGAGATTTTTTCTCCTGTTGCTAAGTTAACTTCTATTAGATTTATTTTATCTATTGTTGTTTCTTTTGATCTTGAAGTGGAATGGATGGATGTGAAGATAGCATTCCTACATGGGGATATGGAAGAAGAAATCTACATGAAGCAGCCAGAAGGCTTTGCAGTGAAGGGAAAAAAAGAGTTGGTCTGTAAGCTAAAGAAGTCACTATATGGTCTGAAGCAATCACCTAGGATGTGGTACCAAAATTTTGACACATACATCCTTAGATTGCGATTTGTAAGAAGCGGGGTTGATCACTGTATATATTCCAAGCAGGTTGGCAATCACTTCATTTATGTAGTGTTGTATGTTGATGACATGTTGTTGGTAGGAAATAACATGGATGTTATCAAGGAGGTGAAATCGCAACTATCCTCCAAATTTGACATGAAGGATCTCGATGCTACTAACTTCATTCTGGGAATGGAGATTAAAAGAGATTGTGCAAACAAGAAACTTTGGTTGAATCAGAGAAAATATGTTGAGACGATATTGCAGAGGTTTAATATGCAAGTAAACCGGTCAAGATTCATATTCCCATAGGTGTAAAGTTATCTACAGATCAGTGTCCCAAGACACAAGAAGAAGAAGAGGACATGTCCCATGATCTGTATGCCAGTGTAGTTGGCAATTTCATGTATGCAATAGTTTGTACTAGACTGGACATTGCACATGTAGTGGTAGTTTTGAGAAGGTATATGTCAAAACCAGGGAAGGAGAATTGGACAATAGTAAAGAGGGTCTTTAGGTATCTTCGTGGCACCACCAGTTATAGATTGTGGTACCAAGGAAGACTGGTATTGGATAGAGTGGTGGACATACATGGCTTTGTTGATGCAGACTGGGATGGAGATCTGGATAGTAGAAGATATACAAGTGAGCATGTGCTTAACCTATTTGGAGGAGAAATCAGTTGGATGAGCAAAGGACGGGCTGTAGTGGCACTCTCAACTATAGAAGATGAATACATCTCAACCACTGATGCAAGCAAGGAAGCAATATGGTTACAAAGATTGTGTTCAGGTATTGGGTTGGTACAACATGCAGTGATATTAGATTGTGACAGTCAGAGTGCAATATTCCTGGCAAAGAACCCAACTTATCATTCTAAGACAAAGCATATTGATGTTCAGTATCACTCTGTGAGAGACATGGTTGAGGAAAAGAAGGTGTTTCTGGAAAAGGTTGACACTTTGAAGAATGATGCAGATTCATTGACAAAGTCTATGAGCACAGAAAAGTTCTCCTGGTGTAGAGTAACAATGGGCATTGCTTCCCTGGATTGTTGACTATATAATCCCCTAGACCCCTAGATGCAAAGAAAACAACAAGTGGGAGAATGTTGGGTATGCGTTATATTCTTTGCATGTGTGTGTGTGGGCGCATCAGATATGACAACTGTGTCTAAAGATCCCTCATACTAGTGTTCTTTTTGTGTCGTGTGCATTGGGCGCTTTCCTAGGGGGGTCCCAGGGGGGGCAGGTATGCACCCCCTGGTTACGCGCAGCATTTGGGGCAGCGACGCAAATTTTTTTTGGGGGTAGTTTTGTAAATTAATCCCGGATTAAGGGATTAGGGTTTTGGTATCTACGGAATACCTAAAAACATTTTATATATTGTATAATGAATGGTGAAATTCGATATAATGAATATAAGAAATGTTTTCCCGGTTGAGGGTTTCTGAAATAAAATCTCTCTGTACTCTGTGTATGAGCCATTGATTAAATTTTGTTTTTCTTAAGAATATATATACATTAATTTACTTCACAGGTTTAAAAATTACAACTACAATAGGAAGGTGTCTACAACCACCTTTCCTTGCCCCGTCCAACTTCCCTGAAGTAGAAGTAGAATGATGGAACCACTGTCACACTATCACTGTGAGATATACCATTGTAGACATGTACCAATAAATCTGAACCATGCATCAATGTGTAATCAACCTGTGCCATAAACATGTGCATCAACCATGCACCAACCTGTACCAAACAAGTGCATCCAACCATGTACCAAGTATGTACCAATCATGTGTGTCAACTACTCATCAACTATGAATCGTCAATGTGTACCAATCATGTGTGTCAAATACTCATCAACTATGACTCATCAATATGTACCAACATCATCAACTATACACCTGATGTATGTGCCAACTCATCAACTACTTGTCTCAACCATGTACCCAACATGTACCTCAGCCAAAATCCCTCATAAATTTCATCATCCAAATCTGATTTGTAGCTATGTAATAGACCTGGTGTATATGATCACATTCCTGAAAACCTTCCTTAACTTTAACAACAAGATACTAGCATTTTCATCACACATTTCTTTAGTCTCAAATGCCTAGTTTTGCATTTGTTAACAACCCTAATTTGAAGTAATCATAACTTTGTACCTATAATGTATAAAGATATGAAATTGATACACAATGTTCTTCAGTTTTTTTTATGTAATTCATCCAAGTGTCACTACTTAGAAACTCTCAGAAAAGGAGTTATAGAAAAAATGGCATACCTTGCTGAATTTTGGCTTATTCTAGAGAGAAACCTTGTAGAGCATGCCCCACACAAAATATTTATTGAATTGATATGAAACTATTACACAGTATACTAATGATTTTAACCTAACCAAAAAATTGTGTTTCAAGGAATTTGGATCTGTTATGAAGACGTTATGACATTTTTACCCAAAACACTTGTTTTTGACTAGTTTCGGGACTAGCCACAACCCCTATTTTTCATGGAGTGTAACTCCAAAAATACAATTAACCACAAGATGAATTTTTTACCATAGATACTTGGATATGTTTTCTCAGTGGAATAGAAATTTCACAGCCTAAATCATTATATAAAAAACTTTATAGTGAAAATGGTGACATGACCTGTAAATAACATACCTTAGAAAGCACCATCAAAAGAATTTATCCTTCCTTGCATTTCAACCTTCTTTTCTTCACCTTCCCTCATAATTTTGGCTTATATATCCTTAGTTAACTTAGAAACCTATAGATATTCAATATGCTCAAGTTTATCTAAAATGAGAAAGACTTGCCTCTTATTTATACTCTCCAAGTAGCTTCCTTAAAAACATCTTCTAGGTCACTTGGCCCCACTTTCCTTATTTTAGGGTTAACCCACTTCTAATTTCTCCATTAAATTTATTATTGAAATAATTTATTGTGTATTCACTTTGAATTATAATACACTCATTACTTCACTTTATTATTTACCTTTTAAAATCTCTTAAACAAGTTTGACTACTTGGACCTTTTGGGGCTTCTAGATGACATATGAGGGTCCTCTAACTTCGTAAGGCCATAATTCTCAAACCGTGAGGAGTTATGTGACTTTCCACATACCACCAGAAATGGCATGACATGTATTATCCATATAGAATAGTATTATCTGAAAATATATCATAACTCATATCGCTACCCATCAACAAACTTGGGTCCATTACCCAAACCTGGGGTCTCCAACTTCTCATGGCCATAACTCTCTAATCATGAGTAGTTATGTGACGTTCCAAATACCACCGGAAATTTCATGACAAGCTCTATCCATCTAGGATAGTTTCCCTGACAAATTCACTGTCCTTTATCTCATTATTCCATAATTAATCATGGGTTCTCTTACTCTGCAAAGCGTCTTCCCATGAGGGCTTTCACCATAAGGGGACCACTTTGGATTTCATCCATATCTACTTCTTATCAACCATAAAAAAAAAAAAAAAATGAGTCATATTTACATCAAAGAATCGTGGGTCCATTACCCAAAACTTTGTGCTATGGGTCTTTCTTCAAGGGTTGACATCAATGACAACCAACCTTAATCAACAAAAAATAATTTAAACATTGGCCCCGGGATGGGGTGCCACCTAGTGATCTTGGTGGATATCGGTGGCCACCCAACTTTTCCAACTGGCTCAAAATAATTTTCTGGCAATTTTGGTAATTTACTATTTTTAGCAGGTTTTAACTTATGGGGCCATTTTGAGGCATTAAATGATGTTTTTTGGGGAAAACAAATTTTCCATACGAAATTTCCTTTGATATTGAACTTAAAATGAATCTCCTCGATGATACCTTTCCAATGGGCTATCATACGCCTAAAACAGAGATTGTATGGAAAAGTTATGACCCCGGGAAGTTGATGTACTAACTTATCCAAATGGGGCCCACATGAATTTTGGTGCTTCATCTCCTAGGGTTAGGTTTTTGGATGTCTAGGGTTTTTGGCATTCCTAATTATTGTAAAAAGGATTTCAAAGCCTCATTGTAATCATCTTCTGGCAAATGCGAGTAGCCGTCACATCTCTTCTTAGAGATAAGCTGCTACCATTCTAGCGAGTCTTTCACTCTGTATTTTTACAGTCTCTATACATTTATTTCATTAATAGAAATCATGTATTACAGTATCTCTATGATTATGGTTGCATCTCTGATAAATTTCTATTATATTATTGGATTTCAGCGATATCTCTATTCATTTATTTATTATATCTCCGCTCTCATTTCGTGCCGAAAATAATCCAGATTAGTGGTATCAGAGCAGGCTGCTCTTGATCATTTTTTTCAATGCATGTCCCCAACGAGGTCTGAGTATAAAAATTTGGGTCTCAAGCTTGTCTCTCTTGAAGACAATCACTCTCGCACACCCAAGAAACCCTCAATTTCAGAAGAAAAGAAAAATGACGGAGAAAAAGATTCTATCGATCTATTGCTTGAGCAAGCTCTCACATGACAGAGGGACAAAATGATGGAGAAATTTCCCACATCCTTCAATGCCTGCCGATAGCAACAGGTGCATATTCATCAAACAACCACTTTGGAGGGACCTCACCTTTCAAGGTACAAGTTAATTTTGATATTCATGTATTTGAAGGACAGATAGATGTAGAAGCCCTAAACAAATGGTTAACTCTGCTAGAAGGTTATTTACCTGTTCACAATTTTCTGACAGAGAAATGATCATCTTCACGCTCCTTAAGGCTCTCCCCCATGTCAAACATTGGTGGGAAACTTACTGGGAGTAGAGTTCCACAGAGGAGTCTAGAATATATGGGGTCGATCCCACTTGGGATTTTTTAGTGGATGTAGAAAAGGAACAGTATTACCTTGTTGGCAACTATGACTAGTACATGAGATGCACCACACTGCAGCAAGAGAGGGGCCGAGCAGTTCCAAAGTTCACCAATACCTTCCATACCTTGCACACCAAGCTGGGTATCAAAGACTCCAAATGTCATTTGGTTCTGAAATGTCGTGGGGATCTACACAGATACATCCAAATTGAAATGGATTCTCTGGACATCTCATCACTCAGTGTTGTTTATCGTTATGTTGTTAAAATCGAGCAGAAATTTAAGCACTAGAATAAAAGAGAGTTTGTGTCTGCAAATCCGCAACAACCAAAGTATGACAAAGATATCCCTAACAAAGAGTCTCCCGAAAACCAGTCCAAGCCACAGGAAAAGAAGGGTCACGGGAAGACAAAGGACACCAGAAAATGGTGTGATTTCCACAAAAGCCCCTAGAACAACACCGATGAATGTCGCTCAAAATAGTCATTGGTGGATGAGATCATAGACAAGGAGACGAACCCTGATTTAGAATATGATTATGAAAATACTAGTAAAGGACAGATCATTGATGCAGACCCCACTACTATTGTCGCAACCACAACAATTCAACCAAAAGAACCAATGGATCCTTAAAAGGGGGAGCACCTTTTTCATTCACAGATGTGGGTGAAGGGGACCCCGCTACATTTTATTGTTGATAGAAGAAGCCAGAAGAACCTCATCTTAGTAGAGGTCATGAAACAGTTGGGATTGTCGACAACACCACACCCACAACCATACAACATCGGGGGGCTTCGCCAAAGATGAGATCTCTATGTCAACCAATAGTGTTGATTGTCATACGGAATCCAACCCTTCAAGGATGAGGTATTATGTGATGTTGCCCCACTGAATGTCTATGATGTTCTCTTGGGCCAACCATATATGTGGATATTCCATGCTATTTATGAGTCTCGACACTGCAGTGTCATTGTTTCTCTGGGGGGTCATATCTACAGAATACCAGAGGTAGTTCTGACTACTTTTCCACCTAAACAGTTTCGCAAGGTAGTATGTCATGCTACAAAATTCATCTTCTTCACAATCTGTTGAAAATGTGAATAGAAGGATACTACAACCACTACATCCTCGGCCCAAACACCTTCTATCCAACAAAAGCAGGTCAAAAATATTGCAGCAAAATGTAAAGATTCCTTCTACACAAAATAATATCATGTATCCAAACTGGTTAAAAAAGTCCAACCCTTCCAGCCACATGTTCATGACAACCTTCAACAAGCTAAACAGCGCAACTTCTCTAACAAGGCGAGTAGCTCATCAAGATGTAGATTCAGTAGATGCTTTTCCCTCTCCCCCGGGCACTCAACAAAATGCATACCATTGCTTCCTAAGGAGAGAGGATTGATCTAGGTGGATATCGGTGGCCACCAACCTTTTCCAACTGGCTCAAAACAATTTTCTGGCAATTTTGGGAATTTACTATTTTTAGCAGGTTTTAACTTCTGAGACCATTTTGGGGCACTAAACGATGTTTTTTGGGAAAAAATGTTTGAAAAATATAAGTTCCATCTATATTACACCTAAAATGAATCTCCTCAACAATACCTTTCCAACGGGCTATAATACGCCTAAAACGGAGATCGTGTGCAAAAGTTACGACCCTGGGAAGTTGATGTATTAACTTACCCAAACAGGGCCCACATGACTTTTGGTGCTTCATCTCCTAGGGTTAGGTTTTTGGATATCTAGGGTTTTTGGAATTCATGTTTATTGTAAAAATGATTTCAGAGCCTCATTGTAATCATCTTCTAGCGAATGAGAGTAGCCGTCACATCTCTTCTCAAAGATAAGTTGCGACCATTCTAGCGAGTCTTTCACTCTGTATTTTTAGTCTTTGTACATTTATTTCATTAATAGAAATTGTGTATTGTTGTATCTCTTTGTTTCCAGTTGCATCTCTGATACATTTCTGTTATATTATTGGATTTTTGCGATATCTCTGTGCATTTCTTTATTATATCTCCTCTCTCATTTCGTGTCGAAAATAATCTGGATCACCTAGCCAATGTCATCATACACATGGAATGGAGTGGCTAGGGGAGTTACTAACCTCAGCCGCCAGCTCACAACCCATTACCACCGCATGACTCACACCCTGCGGACAATAACTGTAGTGTGCATGGACTGCCAGTCATGGTTAATGGTCACTCGCACAATCTAGACCAGGTGTACCAGGTCTAGGGTGGTTGTCAATTCAGCTCTAATGGCTAGGGAGATTATCAACTCATGGAGTAATAAGCGGGCTTTTTCCCTGGTGCACTCATCCTTTCTCCTACCACCCTAGCTCATGCTCTTCGGTTCCTCTAAGCGTTTTTTCATTGTCGTCCTCTTTTTTTTTTTCTCAAGCACTCTTTCACCTGACCCCCCCATCACCTCGCTCCTTTTCTCCATCGCCCTCTGTAATTGTGTTGGCTTCACTACTCCCTTGCACTATCTGGCAAACTTTCACCATTCGCTTGGCCCTCGCAAGATTCTTCTCTACAATTTAACCAACGCCTCTCTCCTCTTGTCCCTTTCAAGCTTTCCCAAACATCTTCTTAAAGCCTCTTTGCCCTCAGCCCCAGACCTCCACCAAAGAAAGGGGGAAGTCTAAGAGAGGTGCATGGTACTACAGTGCCCTCTAGGTGTGACAGACTCTCCCCCTCCCAATTATATCTCATTGCCCATTTTTCTAGCCTAAGGCACAACAACCAATAGTCGTTGGAGGCGCCTTCATCTTCCCCACACCTGCTCCATGAAATTATCCCAGCTAAGAAGGAAGTGCCACCATCGTGCGTGCACATTTCTTTGGCCACTAGTCTTCTGGCTCCCCTAAAGGACCCGTCTTATGGCAATGGCAGCTGCATGGTGGAGGAGGAAATACCCCTGAGCTAGAAGTAGCAGGAGAATATAGGGGTCGCCAACGAGGACAAGGAGGAGGATCAACCCTAGCTATTTGCAAATTGCCTCACGGAGGATCACCTCCAACTTATCTTTGAAATTCGAGAAAAACAAGATGATTAGATGCACTCTCAGCACATCCTCGACCAAAGAATGGACATTCTGTTCGACGCACTAGTGGACGCTCGTGCATGGACTCGATGCCCAATGTGAATCCATCGGTACACCCTTGTCTATAACATCCATGGACATCCAAACTCGTCAGTGGAGTAAAGTCTCCAGGTTTCTATTCTTTGTTCAATCTAGTTGGAGGCTTAAATTTTTTTTTTACTCCAGTAGTAGACTAGATGAACATAAAATCCACCCATACACTGTGCATACAGTTTTGTTTATAGATAATTATAGAGGCCATCCACATAATTCCCATAAAGTTTTGTTCATGCAGCTAGGATACAAATAGCCCTTAAAAAATAATATTAAAAATAATAATAAATTTATTTAAAATATCAAGCTTTAAGGATTAGAGAAATAAATAAATCCAATAAGTATAGTGATAAATCCTAGATTGACAAGCAAGAAAATAAAGATAAGAATTAAGTTAAAAATAAAATGAATTAAATTAACTTTTAAATGAGAGAATCCAAATGAACGAATACAAATATAAGTATTAAAAGAATTAAGAAAGGAAGAATAAGGAAATATATATTAAAAGAATTAAGAAATGAAGACTAAGGAAATATATATTAAACTAATGCTAGGAAGTTAGGAAAATTTAAATGATGGGAAAAATAAAATAAAAAATCGTTTTAAGGAAAGAAAATTAAAGTTTCCTTAGAAATAAATAAACATTATAAATAACCAAGATTGAAAGGAATAAAATAAAAGTATAAAAATGGGTTGCAAAAGTTTAAAGTAATAAACAATTTCATTGAAATTAAAGTAATAATAATGTAATGGTGAGATAATCTGATAATGGATGAATAAAAAACACTAATTAAATTGTTATTAAAGTAAAAAAAAAAGAGACAGAAGCCAAGAGATCAAAAGAGACAAAGAAAAATATAAAAAAGGGAGAAGGTCTATTGAACAAGATGATAGATATTGGGTTTTTAAGATTGAATTAGTTAATATCTATCTTCAAGATTAAAATTATTGGGTTGTTTTTCAATTTACAATGGTTCTCTAATGACACGAATGGAGTGAATTGAGGAAAAAATTTAGATATGGTCATAACAAATGAGGTGTTTGGAATTGTGAGAATATTCAGCTATATCTTTGAAAGATCTTTCATTTTGGTCAATATAAGTTTTTCCACAAGAACAAGGAATTTTATAAACTCCTTGGTAAAGGATTTGATCAGATTTATCCTTAGAAGTTCTAAATAACTCTTTAAGGGGTTCGAAGAGCTTTAAAAGAGCTCTATTATTCTTTTTATCCAACAACTTAGAAATGATATCAATGGCTCCATGGATGTAGGGAAGAGAAATAAGAACAAGAGGTGGGGAAGAGGGAGGGTGTTGTAGGAAAATCTCCCTCAGGACAGGTAGATCACCTCTGAGAGCTTGACCCTAACTCTAGATAGAAAATGCTTAACATGGACACTGACTTCCTTTCAAATCTATCTAAACTAACACATGAGAAGGAAGGATGACAGAAGTACCTTTTATCGACGTTTGTCCCTGGACGCTCCGAGTTTCGCTCCAATCCTTTGCTCCTCATTGAGTTCTGTGGACAAAACAAGATACGACCACTTCCTACTCTATTGATGTTAGCTTGAAAACAGATCTATAAATTAATGATAAGTTCATGTGACATCAGACACAAACTAGAAAGAAACAGGTCAAGCACGTCATATTTATGAGAATAACGACAACAGTACTTACAATCGTAGATGCAAATGCGACAGCTTCATCAAGTCCTCTTCATCTAACCCTTGCCTGAAAGCTCCACAACCTGGATAACAGCATCTTCACTGATCACTCTCCTTTGGCTGACTGTGAGTTTGCTCCAAGATCATAAGTTTCATATCTTCAGTTCTTCCCCCCTTTCCACCATCATAGAGCCTGTTTATATAGATTAAGAGGAGCTTAACCTCTTGAGTTATCTTTAGAACAAGTTGGGAACCTTCTCCTTAGATCATGGATCTCTTGATGAAAACAAGAATTCGAGCACAACTGCCTCCTAATCTCGAAATATCCTCCCCTTATTCTCCTCAACGGGCCAACTACTGCCTCAGATTAGGTAGCGCTCCCTTAGAAGGGGCATCAAAGTGTTATAGCGCTCCCTGGTAAGATTTAGGGGAGCGCCAGTGCCTTCAAGATGAGCAGCGCTCCTTCAAAGGGGGTTGGGGAGTGTTATAACGCTCCTTAAAGCCTTGTAGGGGAGCGCCAGCGCTTCTAGGGCTGAAGTAGGGGAGAGCTCCCCCTCAAAACCTTTGTTTCGGGGCTCTTTTCAGGTGTCAAGAGTTATTTGACTTCAGTAAACCAGTTCTCCTCCTTCAAATCAAGCATATAAGATGTTATAAGTGTCTCCTTAGTGTCTTTGACATGGCAGTATGTCTGAGCATCATTTGCAACACTTGTGACCAACTTGCGACACTTGCGAAAGTTGTAAGGAAGGTGTGACACTTACAACAATTGAGAGGGACATGCGACACTTATCCAACTGAGCAATTTTGATGTGTAACAAAATGCCCCCCAAAGTATGAAGTTAGAAGATGCCAATTGATAACTGAAATACTTTGTAGATGTCCAAACAAGGGTATAGACTCGGAGAACCTGACAAAAGCTGCACATCAACATCCAACAAATATCATGACATATTTCAAAACCCAAGGCAGGCATACCTATGATTGGGTGATCAAGACTTAGAAGAATATGGCCGCCATCAAATACACTGCGGATCCATAATTGTATTGACAAGAAGGTATAGCCACCGAAGATACAATGTGGGTCTATACTCTGATGACTCGGACTGATCGTAGCCATGAAGAATACACAGTGGATCTACGAGATGACAAGACATAGCCATGACCAATACAAAGTGGATCTATGTGATAGTGTATGTGTTCTTTGTCCAATGGAAATTCCTTCGTAGATCGGGCAAATCATATATCAAAGTGATGGATCAACCCGGGGTCTTCTTACCAATCCCAATATGGTACGAATCTGACCATGTGAATAGATGTCCTAGTGTCGAACATGGCAGAAACCACTTGATTACCGGTCAATGGCGTGAACCGTTAAGAAGTGCGAGGGAGATCACCATTAATGTCAATGATTCCCAAGGTACCCTAGTACATTCCAGCGAATGTGAATAGATGAGCTGAGGTTGAACATCTGTGGAATCATTCGATCAGGGGTCAATGATGTAAACCCACTGTCGAATGTGAGGAAGCCTGCCATTGAGGCATGCAGGTCCCAAAGTACTAACTAGTTTCTAAGTCTAATTCCTAGATAATATGTTGGAGTCGACAAGAATAGACCTGTCAAGGGAGGGCCTTGATTTATCCCCCATCAACGACACGAAACGTACATGGAGATGTAATTGGAAGATCAAACGGACATGGACTGACACAGGTTCTGAGGCAAGATGCTTGGGATGGCTGACTCTAGAGGCGGATACTTCCCTTGAACACTGAGGCACAACAGAAAAACATGACATAGACCAAAACTATACAATGGATACTGTGACTTGCGTCGGGTGACCCAAAGGAGTGAAAGGAACTCAAAGGATTGGCTAAGTGCAAAGGTTTAGCGGATTATGATATGTGCAGATGACAAAGTGTCGTGTTCAAGGGTGACTCTAAGAAGTACTGGATGATGTTCTCAAGAGACTGCTTGGCTTTCTCCTTTCAATTTTTTCCCCCATTCAGATAGATGAGTACCTCTTTTTGGTTTAATGAGCTCGAGGAGGATAACACGTGCTCAATATAACTCACCTTCGGTAAGTTCCTCTTCCTTTGTTTAACGAACCGGAAGAAGTAAGGGTTCGTTCCCATATGGGCCTGTCGATGTGTGCTTTAACGAGTCCAAAGATAGAAAACTCAAAGGTTTTTCGGGATTATAGAGTTTGGAAAAACACTAAAAAGAGAACTCTCTCAGTTTCTTTTTCGTACAGTAGTCCAACGAGACCGAAAAAGGGTTAAATTATCGCTTGAAAGACGCCCTTTCTGACCTTTTAACGAGTGTGAAAGGAAGCAAGGTCACTCGACAATCTTTTCATATTTAGAGAGTCTGAAAAGGGTTTAAAGGAGACTCCAGGGGGTTCCTTTTTCATGTGTTCGTATCCGTACGGGTCTGAAAAAGAGATAAAATTTTACCCGGTTACGTTCTCATATTGTCGAGCTCGAGAACGAACTAAGACTATGCTCTTAAATGCGACAAGGTGAATAATTCATTAGAACTGCCAGGAAACCTGCGATGCCAGAAACTACAAACCAGAGTTTAGTGAAGCCATCACATCATTAGAGAAACCCAAAAATGACCATACCTTATAAAAAATGAAATTTTATAAATAACAATTGATTTGAAAACTTATTTACCATTTCATTTGCAAGGATTTTTGGAGTAGTGGAGAATCTCACTTTGAAGCAAATCTTGTTTTTCTCGTTGTCGGAGCTACGATCAATCATTTCGCTCACCGTTCGAACCAGGTAGGTGTTCATCCTTTTCTCTTTCAATTACATGGTTTCAAATTGATTTTCATGGCATTATTTATTTAAAACACAAAGCCCTAGGTCGCCCCTCTTTGAACCAAATCGGCCTCTTTTTAAAGATTAATAAAATAGGGGGATTCTTTTACAAAAATGTGTTAGAGAAGGGTTGTTATGATGTCTACACCCTTGCAATCGATTGGGCCGATCATTTTTAGTAAAAGAACTCATAAAAATTCCCCCCAATTACCCACACAACCCCCAAAGTCGTTTTGCATTTTTTAAAATGTTTTTATCATTACTTGACAAATGTTAAAGGGCATGGTGGTTAAAAAGAGTGAGTGGTTGCTTTTAGATGACATGGGAATTTTATTTCATGTTTTAAAATGCTTTTGAAAATCGCCAAAATTACAAAAACGTGAGGAATAACAAAATTCTTGATTTTTTTTGTTTTGTAGGTATCTTCAGCAATCATGATTGAATGGAAAGAGAGGGAACATGAGATGGATAATTTAGCTACTCTACAGAGTCCTCGTACGCGGGCCGCTTTGCGAGCTTGTGGCTTGCTCAAGTTCTTCAAATTGCAAAAAATGAAGAGAGAGGTGTTATTACTTGAGCATATGGTTGGCCTTTGGGATGTCGCGGAACAGGGATTCCGTATCGGCACACAACTCCTAACCATTGAGTTGGAAGATGTGTACTTTTTGACCGGCCTCTTGAAAAGAGGGGTCCCCATATATTTTACTGGGCAAAGGGCATTACCTGAGCAGGTGGACATGTATCTGGCACACCACTGCGTTCCAGGAGAAATGTTGGTAGGGGGAAGGATCCCTATCAAGGATATACGAGATCTGCCTCTCCAGTCTATATTATTCGCTATCACGAGCGTGACTAGAAGCACTAGTGCTCATCTGGCGTCGAGATCACAGGTGGCCTATGGTGTTCAGTGTTTGGAACCAACACTGTTCAACTGGAGTGCAGCGTTCCTTCGGAATGTGAAGGAACAGATCTCATGGTGTAGGATTGGTCAGAAGCAGTTCGGCTATGGCTCGTTTTTTCTAGAGTGCATCCCTCAGATGCAGCCTCAGATAGCACTGGCAGTACGACCAGTGGATGAACCTCAGATGGAGAGGTGGACTAGTCTATCTCCAAGGCTAGTTTCGGAGTCAGACTTCCACTTTACTGGTGATTTCTTTGCCTGGCTGAGATGGCAGTACCTCTAGATAGAGGACTTCCCTTATGCCGATGTAGACTTCTGTGGGAGTAAGGACTTGATTTTTCCCACGGGGGAAGACTGGGATGAGTCAGGTAAGAGACTAAGCCATACCTTGTCTAGTTTCTTTGTTTTTAAGTTTTTTGATGTATATGTATTTTTTTGGGGGTATGTAAAAGAGTTTTAACAGATGTTTTGTTTCCAACATGCAGACAAGGGAGCAGTGCGCCCAGTTGATATACCAATACCAAGGCGTCGTGGAGGTGCCCCAGTCGCAGCAGATCCAGCAGTACCAGTGGTGGGTCTCCGGGAGGTTGAGAGGAACCTCCAAGGCCTTACGATGGGTATCCCTCCTCTGCAGAGGGGGGATGTGCCTTTACATCTGCAGCGGCACACTGTAGGAGTACCAGAGAATATCAATTCTCTGTTGAGGCACGTAGTGCATGCACTAGTGTGTTACTCACAGCACAACGCAGTGCGGGGAGATTAGAGTCTCCCCGTGATCATGTTTTTGTATGCCTAGTCAAACGATGTTGTATGGGTGAACAGACCCAATATTTTGCTCTTCTACACATTTTTTGATGTAATACAAATATTTCAGTCACGCCATATAT